>PVKB01005002.1:0-115205 GCA_004027205.1 Ctenodactylus gundi | reverse complement strand
GGGGGGGGGGGGGGGGGGGGGAGAGGCCTTCTGAAACCGTGAGCTCCCTTAAATGGCGATGTCGGGTTCTCTGTCACAGCAACAAAATAAGTAACCACGACAGTCACACGCAGAAAGCACACTCCCTCTCCACGGGAGGGAGCCAGGCGACCCAAGCTGGGCACTGCCTCTAAGCCAGCCGGACAGCCAGCTGTCCCCCTCTCTGCCGGCCGCGTGCTGTGGACCTAGCCTCTCCTTGGGCGCTCCCCATCCTCCGCAGCCTCACCGGGAATCCGCCATCAGCTGGACGGAAGCTGAGGATCCGCAACCGTCAGCTGTGCCCCGCTCTGTGGGTGCAGGGCCGGGGCTTCACTGCGGGGCGAGTACCTGTCAGACGCGGAGCCCGGGCGAAGATCCCTTCCCTGATCCCGGGGCCCAGCGCCAGCAGCACCTGCAGTTGTGCACGGCAGCAATAAGAGGGCAGGTGCCCTGGGACTGGGCACCCACCACACCCCGGCTCGCAGTCAGGGCACACTGGCTGGGGCCCTAAAGCACCTGGGCCATCAGGGCCAGTCAGAGTGTCTCAGAGAACCGCAGCGGCGGGGTCGCCCCAGGTCGGACCCTAATCCTCCCAGACTATGCACGGCTGGACCCTCAGGAAAGGCTGGGTGTGGCTGGGCCTCAGGGGGTTGTGGGCCTGGGGTCAAGCCCACGGCCTTGACACTGAGCTACGTCCCCAGCCCTTTTTAAATTTTTATTTTATTTTTGAGACAGGGTCTCGCTCTGTAGCCCAGCCTGGTAATGAGCTCGCTTTGGAGCCCAGGCTGGCCTTGGACTCACGGCAAACCTCCTGCCTCAGCCTCCCGAGTGCTGGGATTATACTCGGCAATGCAGAGCAATTCGGGAAGCTCAAGTGTGAGAACTGTACAGCTGCCTTCCTTAGAGGAAGTACGGTGGCAGCGGCCCAGGTCTCTCTAATCCTAGCACCTGGGGAGACTGAAGCAGAAAAGTTGCAAATTCCAGCCCAGCCGGGGTAACCGAAGCACTTAATGAGACCTGGCTCCAAAAACAGCAAGCAGGCTGAGGATGAGGCGCCATCTCCACTAACACGAGAAAGAAAATTATCATGCTAGTCCTCTCCCGATTTTGACTGAAGTGGCTTTTATGGAAATGATATTTAACTATTGCATGTACAATAGAAAGTTAAGTCCTCAACTCCAACCCAACACTCTAGCCAAATGCAGGAGGAATCACGTTAGCAAGGCCGACTGACATTTCCGACGCTCGTGTCTTGCTCAGGGCTGCCCCGCAGCGCAGCTCAGACCGCCTCGGAAGGCGGGCACACCGGCAGCGCTGGGGCCTCCGCGGCAGGACCTGCCTCTAACACCTCTCCCACGTGGCTGCACCACGCAGTGACGTGGCCCCTTTTCACACAGTTAATCCACCAATTGTCACTACCAGTCCACAGCAAGGAGAAGAGGGCACAGCCTTGACTGGAAAACAACCAAACCCCACAACCTCAGGCGCGGAATCATTCTGAGGGGGTCATCCTCCGGGCAACCCCAAGTAGGCTGACATTATTTTCAACGATTGCAGAAACGAGCAAAGGTTGCAAAGGTGTCCTACATCACTCCCCAAGGGCACCCCTACTCGTCCCCTTACCTGGGGAGCCAGAAGCAAGCTCCCCACCTGCCTCCTCACCTGCATGGCAGGAGGACAGAGTCAGCACGCTCCCTGGGATGTCGCCACACGTGGAAAGCCCCCTGCACCCCACTCACCACAGGTCCTCTGCTTTCCACCCACGTTCCTCTGGTGAGGAAAGGAGGCGCTGCCTGCCCCCACCTAAGCAGACCCACGTCAGCGTCGTGTAGGTTTGAGACAGAAGGGGCCTGTGACTGGTGCCCCCGGGGAAGTTCAGCAGCTGATGACAATCGCGCCCTTGTAGTCTAACAGGTCCACAAAGAGGGCCGTCACACTCACCCGGTGAAGGGGGGGCACACGTATCTTCCGGAGCCACTTGTTCTTACAGTTGACAATCACACGAGGGGAACACAGGCTTTATAGAAGTTAAGGGTGTCAGCGGCGTCAGTTTCCTATGACTGAATTATGCAGAATGGCTACCAGTGGACAGCCAGTTCCTCTCCCTGCTTCCGAGGGCCCACCCTACGCAGATGGCGGGCACCCCAGGAATGAGTTGGTGGCATCGTCAGCCTCGGAATCCGTCCTGTCCAGGGAGGCGCAGGAGCCTGCGGATCTCCCGAAGACGGAGCCTGGGTCCTGCTGGCTTGACCCTAGTGGCCAGCGCTGGGGGTCACAAGTTTGTGAGTGGAGGCACAGATGCCAGGTAATGTGCGTGCCGTCAGCAGGGCTTCCACAAGGAGCCAAGGTCCGAGGACACCTGAAGCAGGTGGAGTTGAAAGAAGGCTGGGATTCAAGAAACGAAGATGGGAGCCCCTCTGGGAGAAATTCAACACGGTCACCATGTGGCTGTCACAGGAAAACAGTGCTTAGTGTGCTTATGCCTCTGCCTGGGATTTCTGTAACACTTCCCGCCTGCCGACTGCGCGTGACTGCTTCTTCGTTACTGTTACTGGGAATGTGATTTATTTATAAGCAACTTGGTGGTTCATTATTTATTAGAAGAGGAAGCTGAAGAAATGGCCTCTGGGCTGCAGCAGCTGAGTCTGGGTTACTAGTATCCGTCTCCTGGGGTTCCCTCGTAAGCAGTCATACAAAAGTCGATTTGCAATTAGGAGGAGAAATGTGTGTATTGGCAGCATTTATGATCCCCTGACTGACAGCAGCACGTGATGTGGGGACACCAACCGCATTACAGTGTCAGCTCGGTGTCTTTAGGAAAAAATAAAAAAAAACAGCTATCCAGTGGAGAACGACAAATAGGTTTGAGAACCGTTTGAAAATATCTCAACTTTCGATAAGCACCCCAAAGCAAAAGAGAAGTAGAAACAGAACGTTCAAGACCGTTTGGAAAATCACTGAAAAGGCTGAAGAAATCATAAACCATAAAAAACGTTAGAGAAAAAAGGCACCATCGCCACCTAAATCAACAACAGTGGCGATCTCAGAGATGACCTTTCTGCTTCCAGACAGGGAATGGCTCGGAGGAGAGCCCGGTCCTACCTCACAGGTTGTGTGGGAGGCCGGCCACGCAGGACCCCACATGGCAGAGACCACTGAGGTCGGGTCTGGACTGCCCTTCCCACCAGGCGTGCCCTTGAAATTCACGCCGCCACTCAAATACCCGGAGTCAGCTTTCATGAAAACCCATTAGGGCGTCTCTCATTCCGTTCAGCTAAAATAACCTCTTGCTAAGTCACACTTGGGCTCCAGCTGTAAGACAATAGCCAGGAGACAGCATGGGGCCATCTCGGTGAGGGTGACGGAGCTGAGGCCAGGGCCTGGCAAAGTCCCCAGTCCGGGGAAACAACCAAGACGCCCAGTCTGGCCCTCCTCCCCCAAGACGGAGGCCTCTGGGGGAAGTGGCGCCACCCCGAGGTGTGAGACTTTAAAAGCCCCCTTAGAGAACTGAGCTAGAAGTGTATCAGGAGAAGCCACCACGTTTGGAGACCTCAAGGCCAGTCCATGAGTCTTAAAATACAGCAGGGGGTTAACCTACAAAAAAAATACAGAGTGAGGGAAATATGGCAGGCGGGTAACGGCCGATGCCTCTTAATATACTAATTTTTTAAAATTTAAGCTCTCACTACGCTTTGGCGGCCCTCATTGGCCAAACTTACACAGCAGTTCTACCACATAAAAACACGGTGCGTGTCCTCATCCATCTTTCCCCTGGATCCAGCACCACGTGATGCTGGCCGGTCCCTAAAGGCAAAATGACCCCAAAAGGTCAGTGTTTTGGATCAACTCAGGCCACGGAGGCAGGCATGACGTCACACTCGAGAAAGAAGATCTCAAGACCTGCTCCACGCGGCACAGAACGAAGGGACGGGGTGTCATCAGCGAGGGGAGGACGTGTGGATACGCGCCTTACCCTGTACCGATGGTTTCCACGCAAACATCCACTGCAGTGTGGGGTCACACCTCACACGCACTCGCTCCCTCCTGGCGCCTCAACACTGTGGCTTCCGGGAACGGAGCTGTTCAGGTGAATCCAAAGGATGACGGGGCAGAGGGCCCCGCACGCCACTCACCTGGGCAAAGTCTCGCCTGGTTCTGTGGGACCGCTACACAACGGCCCACGTCTGCCACGGGAGCTGCAGATTCACGAGTCCAGAGTGAGCCTATTTAGGCCACGCTCGATTCCCAGTGGCCCGTCCCCTTGCGCCAGCCCAGCGTGAGTGAGAGTGCTGGGGTTCTGGGGCCGTGCAGGCCGCCTCCCGTCTCACCCCTCTGGGCTAACCTTTCCACATCCAATCTGCTGCAGACCTTGGGGCCGTCTCCAGAATAAAGGACATCATCCGACCCCCGCAGCGCAGACACAGGGGAGCGGCAGAGAAGGGAGAGGAAACTCCTCTCTCCACCCAAAGGTCCGCGAGGCCGAATCCAGGCCGAACCCAGGCCGAATCCTGCGAGCTGACATCCAGGGTGCCTTTGGTTGCAGTGAGATCCAACACGTGATGCCCCAGAGGTGGGCTGCGGGGTATCCCAGGGCTCAGAGCGCCTGCCTAGGAGGCAGGAGGCGCTGGGTTTGACCCCCAGCACCACATCAACCAGGCGCGGTGGTACATGGCTATATTCCCAGCACGTGAAAGGCTGAGGCAGAAGGATTGCTGTGAGTTTGAGGACAGCCTGGGCTACATAGTGAGTTCAGGACCAGCCTGGACTAAAGAGCGAGACTGTCGGAAAGAAGGAAAGAAGGAAGGAAAGAAAGAGAAAATCTCAATAAGCAAGAGAGCGCTTCAGTTCAGGCTTTCTCCGGAATGTCAGTTCCTCAGATTCTGACGTTTAAGGCTCGGCAACAGCTGTGTGCGGAAAGACCCACCAAGGGAAGGCGAAGCCAAGCAGCACCCCAGGTGCGCACCTCTGTGATGTGCGGCGGCCAAGCAGCATCCTTGGTAAGAGCCAACGTCTCCTTTTAATAGATGCTGTTTGCACATCATACAAGATGGAATGCCTCTCCCTAATGCCCACAGGAGGGAAACACGGACGTGTTGTGAAGGTGTCTTGGTTTGCTAAGCTGAGTCATTCTGCTCTTGAGCAAAGAAAATTTCACTGGAGCTATGAGTTTACCACTTTTGATTTGAAAATTCATGTGCTCGTACCTGTAATCAAATAAATAAAATGTTGACTATTCAACCATCAAGAAGAAGTATGTGTCTTTTTGCGAGATGCTCCTACTAGGCTTTTAGCTTTAATAGTTACAGGCATCAAAATAAAAAACAAATGGTTTTAGCTTAGCCTGTCTTTCAGATAATTTCATGGGAAAATAGTTTAAACTGGATATTTACCTCAAAAAAAAAATGATCCACAGAATCAAAAGTCAGTAGCTTATCTGTGAGGAAACTTTTTCTTTGAAAAGAGTGATTTTCCCAATCATTATATTTTATTAGTGTATACTGCAACACATCATAATTTCATCCATCTTGGGGAGTTAGTACAGATTGTATATTGATCATTTTAGTGATTTTTAAGATTCTAACTGGCTCTCTTGGGTATTTGTTCAAAACGTGTGCCCAGCGTGGAGTCTCCCTTGGGGGAAGGCGGGATGAGGGGACGGTCTGACAGGAACCCACGGCCCCCAGAGGGCAGGGAAGCTCTGGCAGCTGCAGAGCCCATGTGAAGCCAGGCTCACCCAGTGTGGCTCACAGGTCAGGGTCTGAGTGCGGCTTCGCTGCCCTGAGGACCCAGGAGCTACCAGTCAGCAGAGGCGGGTTTACTCAGGCTACCTCCCTCAGAACTGCAGGCTGTGGGGACCGCCCCAGGGCAAGACCCACGGGGGCCAGGCTCCCTGTGGCTCCCTGTGGCAGGCCACCAGAAGGGATCAACTTCCCTGCAGAGAGAGGCATGCCAAGCCCACGGGACCCCAGGTGCCTCACTGATCCCCGGCCTGAGGCTGACCTCCCTGGACAAGGACACCAAGGTGGGGGACTAACAGCCCACAGCACTGCCTTTACCAGGAAGAGGCTCACACAGGGCCAGGTGCAAAAGTGTCCCACCGCCTCCTGCAGGGAAAGCCAAGAAGGTCTCTACTCAAGGCACGATCCCCCACGCCTAAGAATCCAACCAAAGGAAATCACCCGAGACACAGCGAAAATACTGTGCTCAAAGATGTTCACCCAAGCACTGCCTGTGATATTTCGGATAACTGGGAGCCACCTGTATGTCCTGAAAAGGGGGGGAGGGTAAGTGTGTGACGGCAAAATGACACACAGAAATGCGACATATCTACTAAAACAGTGTTCACAAAAGGCCGCAACCGAACACGAAAAGTGGCTGAAAGCGTCTGGTGAAATGCACAGGATGCAGAATCCCATATGCATTATTCACTTTTATTTATTTGGCTAGTTAATTCATTAGTCATTTTTTGAGACAGGGTCTCGCTCTGTAGTTCGGACTGGTCCCAAACTCACTATGTGGCCCAGGCTGGTCTAGAGCTCACGGGAATCCTCCCGCCTCAGCCTCTGGGGGCTGGAATTACAGGCATGCACCACCATGCCCGGCTATTCCATGGTGCTGGGGGATTCAAACCTGTGGCCTCGCCTTCCTCAGCAAGTGCGCTGAGCCCTGAGGTACCTCGCCAGCCCTACATACATTTTTTTTGTGGAAGCATGCCCACCACAGAACACAGAAGGGAGGTGCACCAAGGTGCTCAGAGCACTTGTCAGTCATCTGGGCTAAGACTTGTGATTTCAATTTTCTTTTTATCACTTTCTCAAGTTTTCTAAAGTCTTTGTGGAAGCATAGCTGTCCAAGTAAGAGAGATGGCTATGGAAAGCTCAAGGCCACAGGTCCCTGGTTTTCCTGACGGGCAGACAGACCGTGGCAGAAGCAGGCACTCTGGCTGGCCTCCTGAAGCCAGGCTGGGCTCACTACAGGCCCGTGTGGACCCCGGGGCTGGTCTCTCTTCTGCCCTCCCTGACCTGGGCCCAGCTTCGGCCCTCTGTGTGTGCGTGCGTGTGTGTGTGTGTGTGTGTGTGTGTGTGTGCGCGTGTGTGTGTGTGTGTGCAAGCCACCACCTGGCACTTGCCTGTTCCCTACAGACTTGATGCCTCTTCCCTTCCCCAGCCTGCCCTGGTTCCCCAGCCTGGTGGGCCTGATCTAACCCGTCCCGGGGCTGACAAGAAGTAGGCGACTCTGTGCCAGGGCTCTGCATGGATGCTGCGGGCGCCTCCAGGGTGCGGTGGGCCTCTCTGCACTCATGGAACCGGTCTCTGGGGGGACCCCCGGTGACCGTCACTCCTACCGCCACGTGTGCTGGGGACCATCGTAGGCTTGTCCCAGTCACCCTCACACCTCGTATCACAGGGAAATTGTATATTCTTTCTCAACTTGTTCAGACAACAGCAGCTCGGACCCTAGCACCATGGGCTGACCGCCATCTCTGGGGCCAGCGCAGCTGCGAGCCGCGACGTAACCTCCAGCCCCGGGGAGCTGGAAGGATTAAGTGAGCTAGGCAGGCAGTGTGCCACATGCCAGCTCCGATGGCCTCCGGGCAAGGGAAGCTCAGGCTCGCATATCTGGGAAGTGACAGCCCCTGATCAGACTCCAGGGCACTGTGCGCCAAGGCTGGGCTTTTCACACGTTGTCCCAACACTGTACAAGATGTTTCCAGGCCTGGCCCATGTTTCCAGAGTATTTACGGCATCTTGTGGCAGACAAATCTCAATCAGGCAGTTACTAGCAGGCGCGTCCAACCTCGTGAGGGTGGTGGGCTTTTTATCCTCTGTTTTGTCTTTAACATTATACAATAAAAAATTTTCAAAGAAAGTGTTATAACTTATGTGTACGATATTATCTCTTTTATATACGGCTGAAGAGAATTCCTCTTCGATCAAATATCCAGAGGCCAGAATCTACAGCCCACAGCTGTGTCACCCCTCAGTGAAAGCGAGGGGACGGGGAGCTCGCCGGTGCGCAAGTCTCACGTGACTCTATAGCCCAGTAACGATCGATCGGGAAGATGTGCTTTCTGCGGGCGCTCTGGAGCCCTGCGGGGCCGAGTTTGGTGTGAGTGGAGAGGGGCGGGATGGGAGTCACAGGTGAAAATCCAGCCCCTCCCTCCAGCACATTCTGGTGGGGAATCAGAGCCGCTTGGAAGTTTGGGCTATTTTTAGAAGTATTTCTTGCATTTTCAGAATGTACCATCTACAGCCACGTGACTTGTTATTTAAAAGTTTCAGTTACGTCCAAGGCTTTTCCATTTCTCAACTCGGTTGAATAATTTAACCCACGACATAGGACAGCTAACATCTAGTGGCACAAGGGCAGTAAGCATCCTATAGGTGGGGGCAGAGAGTGCCTCAGAAAGACAGGAATGCACAGGGACCCACAGGTGCTCACAGGCGCTCATATTCTACACCCAACCGCAGAATCCAGGGCCATCTACCTTAGGTCACCCGGCTTTCCGGCAACTGGGCCTCTTTTTCAGCTGGCACGAGAGGTCAAAATGCCACATGGTGAAATGTTCCTTCTCTCTGAATCAGTCAACTTTTCCATGGCTGGGACGCGATGCCTGGCACCCACAACTCAGATGAGAGGTTTAACACGGCTCACAGTTTCAAGGGATTCATGGTGGGCTGCTCCAAGGCAGGAGCACCACAGCAGAAGGATGTGGGGGGCCCAGGACGCCTGTGTCATGGCGGCCGTGGTGCAGACCAAGGGCAGGCACCTGGGGGGAGGGGACCGGCCACGTCCACACGGCCTCTCAGCCACACGCAGTGTGGGCTGTGCTCATCATCTGGGCCTCTCTTACTCCACTCAGGTTGGCTCAATCAGGGTTAAAGGTCATCACCTCCAAGAGAGTACGGTTTAATGAGTGTCTGAGTCACATTCTGAAAGACACTTCACGTGTTCAACACGTTCCTATTCCCAATGTCTCCTCTTTCCAAGATGCCCAGATGACACTCAGCTATAAAAACCACAGCGTAAGGACATCCCTCTTCCTAAGGACAAGGCATCCTTTGAGTCAGTCCTTCCCGAGGTATCTCTAGTGACTAGGCAGGTGTGGGCGTAACCCAGACCCACAGCTCCGTCAGTAGAAATCAAACCAGACGGCAGGACTGCAGAACACACAGAGTCCTCGGAGAACGGCCACCAGCCTCTTCTCCCACCGTGGTACAGACTTAAAATCTCGACAGCTGGAAGGAGGGGTGAGTTTGCACATTGGGCGCAGGCCCGGTCCACAGCGGGACTTGGGACTCCGTCCTAACCCTCCTTCACAGCAGAGCCACAGATATCCAGACGCTCGTCAGGCCCCACAGGAAGGACTCAAGTGCTACGGTTCGCGCTGGCAGTTGGGAACATGCTGGTGGGGGCCCGGGCTCCTGAAGTGTGTGACCCACACAGGGCACCGCCCTTCCCCTCAGTTTCCTCGTCCATCTCCCGAGAACCACAGCCAGGTTAACAGCAGCTCAAGGGACTCTGCGCTCAGCATACAGGAAGCACCACACGTCATTACGGGGAGTGCACCGCCTCCACCACAACTGACTTAGCGCACTGGCTTCCGAGATGGGGGCAGAGCAACGTCCGCGGGCGGGGCGGCGCACCACCTCTGCCCCCGAGGCCGCCCTGGCCAGCCCTGCGCACACACACCTGCAGACACCTCCAGACGTCCCGCCTTCATCCCCTGGCCCCAGTGAACTCTGCTGTTTGCCCGGCCCACTGGCCAGCTGAGCCAGCCTCCTCTATTCCCGCAGCCTTTCTTCCTGCTCCATGATTTCGCGCCAAAGATGGGCCTCGCTCTTCTAGGCCCCGGGCCGGGGCTCCACAGCACACAGCAGGTGCTTAGCACACGGCTGTGGCGTCCGGCGAGCACACGCACAGAGGGTAAAGGGAACTGGAAATCGAGACCCCACGGCCGGCGTCGCGTGTGACCACCCGCAGCTGCGTCCCTCGGGGCTCCCACGGGGGAGGCCACGTCCTTCCAGGCAGGCGGGGCTGCAGGACCCGTGCACACGCCGCGGGCGTCCTCCGGCGCACCCCGTGGGCCGCACTCGCCGGCAGCAGCAGGTGCTCGGCAAAGGCTGAGCCGATTCGCAGTGGGCTCAAAAGCCAAGTGCAGCTCTCGCATTTTAGGTGGATGGAACTCAAGGCCGGGTCCTGCTTCGCATAATAGCTCTGAGGCTGGAGAAAACCGATGGGTGTGGGAGAACGCGGCCACGGCCCCTCCCCGCCCACGGCTCAGGCCGCGCGGGGGGGCCGCTTCCTGGCCTTGCTGGCCTCTGCGGGCCACCTGCACCTCCAGAACGGAGGGGCCGGCGCGAGGCTGCTCTGTGCCCAGGCTAGCCTGGCCTATTCGGAGTGGGCAGGATCTGGGTGCCGCCAGTGGGAGCGGTGGCGAGCACGGTGGCCACGTTCCACCTTCCCACGTATCCTGCCTGTTAGAAGCCCTCCTTGCTGGAGCGAGAAACAGGCCAGGGCTCCTGCCCACTCCCGGAAATGGGAGGGCCGTGGAACTAAAGGGAACCCAGAAAATTTTCCTCACTGAAACAAGACGAACCCGCCCCGCCTCTGCGGGGGCCCTCACAGGTCCCCCTGCCGTCCCAGGTAGGCCTGGGAGTGTCCAGGCTCACCACCAGCAGCTGGGGGCCCGTGGGAAGCCATCCCCCCGCAGGCCTGGGCAGACCTGCGGAAGCCGGGACCCCAGCTCCTGTGCCACTCACCCCCGCGGGCAAGCTGGCCTCTCGCTTCCCAAACTTGCGGTTATTTTTAGATGACCCAAGCCTCGGATCCAGGGGGGACAGTTCAGCGGCTGCACCTCCCCTCGGCCCCCTTCCTTCTAGCGCCGGGTACCCCGCGTCTCACTTGTGCGGGCCTTAGGGGTCCCGGGCCCTGGCTCAGGGTCCCAGCCTCGGAGGCTCCTGGGGAAGGCCTGCCCAGCCCAGTGGGGAGGGGCTGCTGGAAACGCCCCGGGAGCCCTCCTCCTGCCTCCCCCGCAGCTTGCCACCTGGACTCCCTGGATGGCCGGTGCGGGGTGCGGGGTGCGGGGCCTGGGGGGCCGAGTACGGGGCTTGGGTGCGGGGTGCAGGGTACAGGGTGTCAGGTCTGGGGTTTAGAGGTGTGGGGTGCCGAGTTCAAGGTGGGAGTGCGGGATACGGGGCGGCGTGCAAGGTGCGCGGACGGGCAGTGCAGAGCGCTGGGTGCGGATGCGGGGCGGGGGGCGCAGGAGCGGCGGGGCAGGGTCCGGGCAGGGCGCGGCGGCGGTTACGTAACCGACCTGCGGCGGCGGCGGCGTCCGATGCTGGCGGAGCGCGGTCCCAGGGGCCCGGCGGGTTGCTGCGCTCGCCTGCCCGCAGGCCGGCGCGGGGGCGGGGGTCCGGCGGCGCCCCTCCTCCCGCGGGACTCCGCGGCGCCCCGCGTCGCTGCCGCCCGCTCCTCCGCGGTCACCCCAGGCGCCTCTGGGCCGGGGACCAGCGCTCCCCGCTCCACTCCGCAGGCGCCCTCCAATCAGGCCCGGGCCGGTCCCCGCGCGGCCTGCGCGCTCCGCGCTCGGCCCCGCCCCGCCCGCGCGCCGCTCCACGCGCGGACCTGGGCGGGGGCCTGGCGGGGAGGATCCCTGGGGCCGGCGTGGAGCGGAGGGACCCGGAGCCCCTCCCGCCTCCCGCGGCGCGGCAGACCTGGGCTGGCGCGGCTTCCAGAGCCCCTGCGGGGCCAGCGCGCGCCCCAGAGGCAGCTGGGTCCGGGCAAAGGCAGGCAGGGGAGGGCCCGGAGGCTCCGGCCCAGCAGCCCCCGCCGGCCCGGTGGGATGAAGGCCCGGAGGCCTGCCTGGCCTGGCGTGGCACCCACAGGGAGCTGCGGTAGGCGACGGGCACTCAGGGCAGGAGATTCCAAGAGGAGAGGGGGCCGAGGGAGGGGTGCAGGCGAGGCTGGGGAGCAGGACTGCTCGGCCAGTCCCCGCCTCACCCCGCCGGTGGCCTTGTCCACTGGTGTCTGGCTCCCCTCTGGCTCACTGACAGGTGCCCTGCCCCAGAGTGCCTCGGCCTGCCCAGACCAGGCGCCCACAGAGACACACGCATGTACTCGGGTGCCCTCCGGGCTTCCCCGTTGCTCTCCTGCACGTGAGCATGCCCTGGGTTGAAAGTCACCCTGCATTCCCTTTCCTTGTGGCCACATGAACACACGCGTGGCGCGGGGATGAGCGGGAGCTTCCCTCGACCTTCCCCTCACAGGCTGTAACTCTCCCCGAAGTGGCCCCAACACCAGGCTTCCAGGAGCTTGTCTTCTGGTGACCCCCAAGACCAGGGGTGGCTTCATGCAGGGTGCCACAGCGGGGCGTTCTCCAGGCTTCGTCGACTCACCTTTCCTCTAGCAGGGTCTCCAAGCGTGGTGCTGGGCGCACAGTGACGCGCAGCGGAGCCGTCGCCCACACGAGGCGGGCACTTTCACTTTCGGGGCTGCTCTCTGTAGGTTTCCATAGCCACGCGGTCCTGCGGTTCTGGCGGGAGAAGTGTGCGGGGTCCTGTGTGCTGGAAAGCGGGTCTCAGTTACTTGTTCACTGCTGTGACTCAACACCCGACATCCACAAATTTAGGGCAGGAAAGGTTTATTTCCGCTCACAGCTTCAGGAGGTCACGGTCCATTCAGGGGGGCCAGCAGCCATGGAAGGACATGGCAGAGGCAGAGGGGGAGGCGGCTGCTCACAACATCACACACAGGAAGCCAACTTGGGACGCGTCCTACAAGGAAGGCAGGAAGCAGCTTATGTGCCCTTCCAGGTCTCCTCCCAGGGATCAGCCCCTCCTGGACCCAGGTGTGCAAGGTGTGGTAAGCCCCTACCACACACCTGTAATCCAACTTACATGTCTGTAATCCCCCCCTCCAGACCAGGCCCCAATCTCCCACCAGCACATGGTTTCATAGACAATCTACACCATTCAAATACCTCAGACTTTTGGGGGACACTCCAGACCCAAACCACAATAGGCGAGCAATAAACAAGACAGACAGGTGGGGGACCAAGCCAGCCTCGCGTGGCTCACCTCAGAAGATGGCACAAGCAGAGAAGCGGTGACGGTGACACAGGAACTCGGCAACAGAGAGAAGGGCCGGTGAGGTGGCACACACCTGTCATCTCAACGTTGAGGGAGGCTGAGGAAGGAGGGTCCGGCCACCGAGATCCTGTCTTAACATAATAGGTCAAAAGAACTGGGGATGTAGCTCCTTGTGATGGCCCTGGGTTCAATTCCCAGCACCAAAGGCAAAACAAAACAAAATGAATTGGGATGGGGTGGTGGGGAGATCCGAGCATGGCTCCCACAGCCACCGTGTGGAGTTACAGATTTTGGGGTGATGGGCAGCGGCCACGCTTGCTTTGAGTGAACCCTAAATACTTAATTATATACACAGTGTTCAGTAAATTTACGAGTCAGTGCCACCTTGTGTCATCGGTAGGTTTCAACATACGTAAAAACGTTAAATTGGGATAAAATTTGCACAATGTAAAATACACAAAGGGTGGTTGTCGTACAGCGTCCCGGCTGGGGGGCTTGGTACACACCATACAAACAACACTTTCTAAGTCTAGGGCATGTCCGTCACCCCAGAGGAGATGCCATACCCAGGACATGGTCATTCCCCACTCCACGCCGTACCCTGGGCCCCGGCAACCACTGGTCCCATTTCTGTCCCCGGGCTCACCTCTCCTGGGTGAATTCGCACACCTTGTGGCTCCCCGCGGCGCGCTTCTTCCCCTTGGCCTGTCCTCAAGGGTCGCCCACGTGGTGGTGAGTGCCGGCACACCACTCCTTTCCAGGGCTGAGTGGTGTTTCCTTGGCAGGTACTGCGCATTCTGCCCACATTTTATCAGCGGGCAGCATTTGGCCCTCAGGGACGTTGGCTGCCGCAGACACATAGATACGCATCCGGCCTCTCGGCTCTGAGCAGCTCCCTGCTCCGCTGTACAGAGCTCACTCACCTGGCTCCACACTCCCTGCTGGACGAGACCTCGGAGCCTGTAGCATGGGAGGGCTAGGCTAACGCGTGTAAGATGGACGCGTTCCTTTGTGCTGCGGTCTCTCCTGAAAGTGGAGTCGTCTTTGAAGTCAGAGCAGGCTGGAGCAGGCCGGATTTCTGCGTGGGGACGGAGGATGCCAGGGCGCTCGTTCAGGCTGTCACTCTTGCTGGCTGCCTTGTGGAGCGGCCAAGCCTTCTAAGCCGTGGAGGTGGCCGGGCCACCGAGGCAGGAGTCGCGGTGAGTGCTCCCGGGGTGGGAGCACTCCCAGCTGCTTGCTCCAGACTTTCCCAGAAGAAGGGGAGGACACGCCACAAACACGCGTGCACATGAATGTACGTACAGGAACAGAGAAAAGGTAAGGTCAGTCCAAGGCCTCGCACTGAGCACTGGTGGGCTCGTGTCTGCGAGGCACGGATTTTGTGGCCTGATGTGGAGCAAGAAGACCCGCGTGGGGCCGGCGGGCATGCAGTGGCAGGAGCACCTGGACTTGGCTCGGGAGGGTTGGGGTGCTGTGTGCTGCTCTGTGGACACTGTGCAGGGAGGCCCTGCTCTCTGCTCAGGTGTGTCAGCAAATCTCAGCACCTGTGATAAAAGAGGAAGGGCCGAGACCCGAAGCTGTTTCACTATCGTTGGCTGACGGCAGCAGGTGCAGTCACTGGTTTCCACCTGTAAGTCCCACGGGCCAGAGCCTCTGCGGCTGTGGCAGGGTCTCTGCCCCGGCCGCCCCTCCCGCGTGGCTCAGCACTGGCCCTCTGTGGGCCTGCCCCTCATCAGGGAGCCGACCATCCGTGTTAATGCTTGGCTGGCAGAGGCACGGCCGGTTCCAACTTTCCTTTCACTGCTTCTCCCAACGTGCCCCAAATTGCTCGAGGGTTGGCCCTCTGTCCCCACGCGAGGACGGGAGCCCCCATTTGAGACCCCTCTAGGCTGCGGTGCGTCCAGAGCATGTGAGGGTGCACATTTAGCACAGCCACAGAGGGCCATGTGCAGGGAAGCTACGTTGGTCTGCGGTCCTTTCTCCAGAACAAGAATGTGAGGAGCCGCAGTACGGGAACCGGCGGCCAAACGAAACCTCTGTGAAGGGGCGAAGGGCCGGGTCCTCCCACGAGGGGACCGAGAAATCACAAGCACAAACAAAGGAGATGCACGAGTTGTGTCGTTTCTTTGTTTTTCACTCTATAGGGTCCAGGCTGGCCTTGAACTCACAGCAGTCTTGCTGCCTCAGCCGCCCCCGAGTGCTGGGATGACAGGTGGGCACCATCACTTCTGGCTTGCGTGGTCCTAGGGGGCTGGACCTGCAGCCGTGTGCCTGCTGGGCAAGTGTTCTAACCGCTGACTAACTCCTGTTCTAACTCCTGTGTTCTGTGTTCACTGCTCTTTGGCCACTTACAGAGTGCAAATATGTATCCAATTATTCTTAGGGTAGAAAAGGAAGGAGGGAGGTAGGCACACAGGTGGGCTGGCACATCGTGAGTGTGCCGGGGTCAGCATGGATATTTAAGTCTGCCGATGAGCGCGATGACCTGGGGGAAGCATTTGGGATGGGGAGGACCAGTGTGTGGTGCCGACAGGGGATCCCAGGTGTGGCCACGAAGCTGCAGGATGACACAGCTGCCACTCGTGGCGCGGACTGACTCCACAGAGGGAGCAGAGGCTGTGTGGCTCTCAGAACTTGCCCAGTAAGGCTCAGATCTCCCAGGATACGAACAGGCTTCCCTGAAGGCGCCTGGGACTGATAACTCGGTCTCTGGTTGCTCTTGGAGTGGGCCCGGCTCCACAGTGGCTGCAGGGCACAGTGACCCCTGCTCCCTTGTTCCTCGGGCCGCCAATCCGCAGGCTGCAATCGCCTAGGAAGCTTCTGGAAGTACAGATTTCTGGGTGTACCACAGATCTATGAGCTCAGAACTTGGACTAGGAACTAGAAACTCGGGTTTCAAGGGCAGGAGGAATGGCACAGGAGTTAAAGCGCTTGCCTCGCAAGAGCAAGGCCCTGCGTTTGATTCCCTAACACTACATAAAGCTAGGTGTAGTGGAGCACACCTGTAATCCCAGCACACCAGAGGCTGAGGCAGGAGGATTGCCATGAATCCAAGGCCAGCCTGGTAGGTGACATAGCGAGTGCATGACAACCAGCCTGGGCTACAGAGTAAGACCCTGTCTCAGGAAAAAAAAAAAAAAAAAAAAAAAGCAAACAAACAAAAAGAAACTCGTGTTTCAGAGGTCATCTGTACCCATGACTCCAAGGACCTCTTCTACACAGACACATCCCTTCTCACGGCAGCCATCGGGTGGGCGCTCCAGCTGTCCCCCTTCCACTGAGAATCCCAAGACGGGACGGGACACGGCGGTGTGCCGCCCACCCGCCTACCTCCGGACTCCCACCCGGCATGCCACAGCCCGAGGTCCTGCCCCCCTTTCCGCTCATGACGCACGTGCCTTCCTGTCTGTCTCCCTGGAACTGGTGCCTCCACGGTGACCGGCAAACTTAGGAACCAGGGGAAAGAATTCATAACTGAGCGAGCCTAGCAGCAAGCCGATAAATATCTTGACTCGGCAAGAGCGTGCTGAGAACTTTATGCAGAGTATCAGGAACACAGAATCCGCATCTTCCCTGCTGCAGTAGCGTCCCCCCAGCAGGGCTTGGGAATCTGCACCTTAAAAGGAGAAAGCGAAAAGAGGAACCTGGGCCCCAGACTGACTTGGGCCCCACCTCCTCCTGCACAGGTGGCGTCTGCCTGACTCGGCACTGACAGCCTCCGTGGGAGGGGGCTCACTGGGGGCACCCGTGACCCTTAAGCCCTCCTTCTTGGGGGGTGCTTACGCAGCCCCTCCGGATGAAAGCTAAAAAGTGCCTCAGAGTTTAAACATAGTTTTACTTTTTAATCAAAAATTTTTTGTTTTAAAAATTTATACGCAAATTTTCAGAAAGCACAGTCTACATAACCACCTGTTGGCTCCTGGGAGCCGAGCACAGGAGGTACTCCCCACCCCACCCCGGCACCGCACAAGCCACCTCAGCAGACAGCAGCTCAGGTTCTGGGTGCCCACTCAGAAGTGGAGTTGTTAAGAGCTCCGAAAACGCTTTCCCACACAAGTAATATTAGAAAAGAGAACTCCACGCCTCTGCCAAGTTTCACAAAACCTGCTTTAGAACACTCAGAAATAGCATGCTGGACGGGCCACAGGGACGTCCGTGGGAAAGGTGACTGTAGCCGCCCTCAGCTTGAAACGGGATGGTGGCGGGACAGGGAACCTCGGTGAGACTGGGCTGTACCGGCATCAGCACCATGGGGTCCGCCGTCTCCCAACACACGCACAATCACACATACATGTGTGTCCGCGCACGCACCAAATATTTGATGGCTACCAGTCATGGGAGAGAATGGGAAAGTCGCCACTTATGGGGCATCTGGGCCAAGTGGATCCTTTCTCCCTTCGCTGATGCCCCCGGAGCTGCCCCGACCTGCAGCTAACATCCCTTGAGTTCCTACAGAAACATGATTAGTGTCAACACGATGGTTACCGAAATAGCAACCAGAAGCGCTCCTGCCCTGGCCTCCAGTAGCCTCTCACCCAGATTCTAAAAACATCCCACTTTCGGTAGTGCCGGCTTCGGGACAGTGGCAGCAACTCTGCCTGATTTACCCAGGATAGGGAAGAGGAAGCCACAAAACTTATCTTATAAAATAAGGTTTTATGAGATAAGCTGGAAAAGGGAACCAAACACGGAGCTTCCCTAGGCCGCGGACTGGTTGGCTGTGTATGTGACGGGCACCGGCCCGACTTCCCTGGGCCTCAGTTTCCACTGGGGAAGGGAAGTGGTTTCTGTAATCACGACCCGTCCTGCCTGGGTCCGACGTTCTGGAATTCAACAAGAATAATTCCCTCTGCTCCCCGGTGGGACGGTCTGGCAGCTGGCTGTGCGCGCTCCCACCTTTTCCACACTTGGCAGTGGCACGCCTGGACCTCGTCTCGGCCTGGGCCGGGTACACCAGGAAGAACCGCAGCCGCTGGGCTCCGGTGGAGCCGGCCACAGCTGGCGAAGGTGGGGCCTCGCACCCACAGAGACCTTTCCTAGCCCTGGGGAACGTTGCAGAACAGCAGGAAGAGGAGAAACGGAATGTCCACCTGGAAGATGCAGAAAGAACAAGAATGTTAGGGAGCCCTTCGTCTCCTACTGGAGGAGAGGTCTGCAAGGGTCTGTAATTATTTCTGGAGGAAACACTTCAGAGGCGTTTGACCTTAAGTCGCACCCACGGACTTAAGGTGATTTTAGAGAAAAATGCGTAGTTCCATTGACAGGGCTCTCCTCCCCCTCTACCAAATGCTTCCTAGTGGAAACACAGGGGCATGTGGCTGCTGGCACCCCGCTAGGTCTTTAGATCTGGGACACTAATATTCCCCTGCAGGGTGAGGCTGACCTTTAGCTGGGGCATCTAGGGTTATCCCCGGAGCTGTCATCAGGTTCCTCGGGAAGGTCCACTTAGCTCCACTGCCCTAATGGGTCAGCTCTCTGGCCAAGATAAGAAAAGCAACTTTTGCTTCCAATCTAGAAGCCAGTTGGTATGGAGACCTGAGGAGTACAGGGGAGGGGTAGGATGAGGAAGGCTGTTTCTCGAATCTCTGACATCTTTAAATCCCAAAACTAAGGATTTAATTCAAACTCCTAGGCTCACTCTGTGCCAGACAGCACACTGAGGCTTTTATATGCATTGTCCATGTTAACCCTCGAAACATGGTTTGGGTCTGGAGTGCCCCTCCAAAAGCCGCAAGGATTTGGATGTAGTGGGACAACTGTGGAACTGTGTGCTACTGGTTCGTAGGGCCTGGCAGGAAGCGGGGATGCTTGCGGTTTGACCTGGAAGGATTATGTTAATTTCTGAAACTGAGGGCGGGTGCCAGGGCAGACCTTTCAGGCTTGGTGTGGTCAACTTGTGGGCCAGGAAGTGACGGAGGGGCACTCAGGGTCGGGGCCCAACTGGCGGCCTCATTAAGCCAAGGAAAGGAAAACAAACACTGTTGCGGCTTCTTCCTGGAAAGCTCGGGCCTCGCGGGAGTCCAGCCATCCGCTTCCTCCTGCTTTACTGGGCTTGGTCCCCCACGGGTGGGCATCTGCTCCCGCTGCTGCTGCCTGCCTGCGACCGCACTGTCTGAGACCTTCTGAAACTGAGCTGAGCGACTCCTCTCCTACACTGTGGGTACCGGGTATTCTGGCCCAGCAGTGAGTAAGGAAGACACACCTGCTAAGTGCGGGTTATCTCTACCTTGCTCGGGAACCTCTTGCACTCCACAGCAGAATGAAAACACAGAGACTTGGAGAAACGGCACAGCAGATGAAGCCCTGGGCTCAGGTCCCCACCAACACATGAAGCCAGGCGTGGTGGCGCATGCCTGTCATCCCAGCACTCGGGATGCTGAGGCAGGAGGACTGCCATGAGTCCAAGGCCAGCCTGGGCTACACCAGTGAGTTCAGGACCAGCTTGGGCTGCAGAGTGAGACCCTGCCTCAAAGAAAAAAAAAACCCACAAGGAGAGGATGCTCCCTTCAGAAGACAGGACAAGTGCGTCCCAGCCTAAGCATTCAAATGGCCCAGTGGGGGGCACCAGGAAGATTGGGGTCTTTACTGTGTCCAAGAAAGTCGAAGGTTTCCTTTCATATAAAATGGGAATTATGATTGGCCCCGGCCTGTAATTACGATAATGTAGGCCTGTAATCTCAGTGTTATAATAAGTGGAGGCAGGAGGATTGGAAGTTTGAGTCTAGCCTGGGCAAATTAGCAACTTACCAAGACCTGATCTCAGAATTGAAAAATAAAAAAAAAATGGGCTGGGGATATATCTCAGTGTTCTGAAGGCCCTGAACTCAATCTTAGAACTACACACACACACACACACACACACACACACACACACACACAGGAATTATGATAGTGCCTTCTGTTTACACAGTAATTTCCTGGCACAAATCATAATTCTAACCCATGAGTCTGCATGCCCAGCAGAACTCAGAAAACAACAGAAGTAATTCTACGGACTATCTAACAGATAGTACTAGGAAATAGAAAAACTGTGATATCAGAGGACAAGAGTTCCAGACGGGGCCACTTTGGGATTTCTTTTCATAGTGGTCATCCATTCATACTACCGTTTTCCTGGTGCCCTCTTTGTGAGAACCGGCTGCGTCTTGAGGGCTGTGACAGGTTGTGAGCCAGAGCCACCATGGCCTGCCACGGGGCCGCCACATTCCTTCTTTCAACATTTCTCCTCTTCCAGACAGAGCCTTGGGCCGGAAGGATGACCTGCCCCCGTCACCCTCATTTATATCCAGGACTGGCGTGACCCGGGGGGACAGGACACGCCAGGACCTTCACTTTTGTCCTCACTGAGGTGGCCCAGCCCCCGAAGTCTGACCTTCTGCCATCTGTAAGAGCTGGATGAAAAAACCACGAGCCCTGCAACGCAATCCTGCAGACCAGCCACACCGGCACACTTCACTGCTCACTACAACGCACTTCGTAATCCTTCCACGCTAGCTCCTTAATCCAAGATAACACACTGGCCTGTAGCATCTGAGCGTCGCACTGCCTGGTGTTGCTGTTGGCTCTTACCGGCTCGTGACACAAATAACCTTCCCTCCCCCAGGTCCTGATTTCCTCCGTGCAGCATGCAGCCAAAGCCAGTTACCTCCCTGAGCCTAGACAAGGGTCACGCACAAACCCCCTGGACTGGAGGCCAGCACCTACCTAGGACTCGGTCGAAGCCATTTTTTAAGATTACTGTTATTATTCTACCCAGGACTGGTGAACCATGAATGACTCTGCATGAATGAGTTGTTTCAGGTGATGAAAGAGCCTCAACATTGAACGTGGCGCGTGCTCAGTAAGTGCCTGGGGGAACCTCGGCTGCATCCCTGGAAAGACAAGACCAAGCGAGACGAGCACTGGTGCTGGCACGCGGCGTGGAGTTCAATTTAGGAGCAACGCTGGGTTCTCGGTTTGGACCAGGGTACAGCATTATGTAAAAGACTAACGCTGGGAAACCAGAGGAAGGTGCACATAGGAACTCTCCGTGCCATTATGCGACTTCTAAAGTGAATCTAAAATTATTCCAGAATGAGATGTTATTTCTCAGAGTGCCCTGTGTTGGGCAGGTAACACCTACAGAGTCGCACTGGACACCTCGGGGAGGGAAGAGGGAAGGGAAGTTGAGCCTGTCTTCTGGGAGTTTACTGTCTCAAAGGGCAGCAGGACACAGCAGCGCACAGAGAACAGGCCGGAACGTAGCAAGGGCACCAGGAGAGGTGGACACACAACCACACCAGCCCCCTGCCGAGGACCGCGACATCAGGACGTTGCTGGGCTGCTCTGCACAACTGCGTCCTGGCCGCTGACCCCACGCCACAGCCTTTCCCACCTCCTGCCTCAGCACTGGCATCCCTCCATGCACGCCAGGGGCTCTGGGACTCCGGCCTGGCACAGACGTGTGTTTTCTTAGTGGAATTCTTACTTTCCAGGCTGAGGGGCTCAGAGCGGAGAGCCCAGACCTGGGAGTCAAAGAACCCTGACATGGACCAAGGGTTCCTACTCCAGGTAAGCTAACAGAGGCTCGCCTCCACGTTACAGTGAGGGAGACCACGCCAAGCATGCCGGCTGCTACAGTGACCAAGCGGGATTATGTCTGAAGGACCCTGACAAGGGGTAGTAGACCCCGGTGGCAGTGGGGAGTCCAGCCTAACTCAGGGTATCTGGATATGCCCTGAAGCTATTCTGCCTGGATTTAAATCCTGAGCCTTCTATCCAAAGGCCTCCTGCCCATGTGACATCGGGAAACTGACCTAACCCTCAACGCCTCTGTCTGTCTATCTGTAAAATGTAACAGCACCTACCTCCTGGAGATGAGGTACTTGGAGGCATAAGGTCTTTAAAACAGTGCGACACTGGTCATTCGCAACCACTAATAGCTATCACCCTCTCGTCCCAGCATTGTCAACACCAAGCACCAAGGTGCTCAGGGAAGCTGGGTTCCTTCTCCCAGCCCTGGGAGGTGAGCCAAAACTGGCGTACACCAGTCAGAAGAAAACCTTCCCCTGCCCGCACTCAGGCACTGGAATGTAGCTGAATCTGAGCAGTGGAGGGAGGGGATGTGAGGGGAGAGACTGGGAGCTCCCGAGAGTAGGTGTTCCTCTTTAAGTTAAAAAAAAAAAACAGCACAAGGAGAGCCTTTTTCTTCCAGTGTCGAAGGCCACTGTGAGGAGCGGTGACGCGGCATTACGTGATCACGGAAGAGGCAGGAGAGCCACAGCGGCTGCTGTGGGCCCAGCCTTGTGCCGCAGGCCCGGCCACCGCGGGACACCTTGCTTAGTGAGATCAGAAGTGCCCTCATTGTTCAAGCCCCTTTCAGGCGGGCTTCCCTTTCTGGCAGCCAGAATCAACTGAATTCATATTAGAGCCACAGAGAGTGGAAACTATTAGCCCCTGTACTACGGGATGAGACATTAAATTTCACAAAGACTCAACTAACGGTCTGCAGGGTTTTACAGGTACTCATGTGCAGGGGTTCAGAATGAAACTCCCACTGAGCAAATTTTTGGTTCATTTACTTATATTTACTTATTTGGAGGTCTAACCCTGGGATTGGCAGGACACCCTCGGAAGCTCTGCGGTATTTCCTGTCTCCGGACAGCCTGAGTGTCCAGTGGGCTGGGAGCACCTGCCCAGCTCCTGGTCCTTGAGTCTAGACTCTCAGAGAAAGGCTGGATAACTTTGGGGAAATGCTCTAGCAAGAGAAAACATTTCCCAGAGAGCTGAGTTGAGAATTTTGTTTCTTAGATATTTGAAAATTCACAGCTTTTAAATAATTCATCATCAAAGCCAATACTGCTCGGAGGAGACACTTGCGCCGCTGCCAGTCGGGCGGGGTCCACCGGGAAGGAGGTGGTCACCCAGGGTGAGCGCTCCCATCATCCCCGGGGCTCTGCCTCTCAGAAGAGCCTGGACCCTCCACCCTGCCTTTCCTTGTCATTATCTAGTCCCTTACCCAATGAACGTTTTTCATTGTGAACATTTCCTACACAGACTGGAAGAAAAGTTGTACGCACTGATGACTTAAATCAGTATGTCCACACGGCCGCAGTTTCCTGGCGTGCTTCCTTGTGTGTGCACGATTTTCAAGGAAGCATGGTGTTATCCTTCCCAACACAATGGCTGGGGGATAGTAAGAGTCAGCCAGGTCAAAGCAGTTTCCCAGAGTTTCCCAGCCGGCCGTGGGCAGAGCTGGGTCTGCGTGTGAGCACACTCACTCTGAAGGCCAATCGGGGTCATTTGCTCAGGGGCGGTGCTGAGACTGGAGGGCGCCATCGGAGCTGCTCTTACGTAGTCGACTGTCTTCAAATCTGAAGGGGATGTGCTGGTCACCCAGCTGCGGCATCTGGGATTGGTGGTTGGGTGACGGTGGAGGACTTGGCTGTAGGATACAGCACTGTGCCTTCTGGAGAGATGACGTCAACTTGAGGCCATCAGCACCCACGCCTGGGTTAGGGTTTGGGAACCTCGCCTAGATTAGGAATTGGGAACCAGCCTGGATTAGAGTGTGAGTGATTTGTGGGCCGGCCAATGAGGGCAGAGCTCCCAGCCGGATGTGGGCGGGCCAGCTGGAACTCCAAGGGTATAAAAGCAAGGAAGTTTTGTTTTGTTTTGTTTTGTTTTTTCCCACGTTCCTCCCTTTGGGAAAGCTCTCGCCTTCGCAACTGTCTACGGACTCCGACTGGCTGCGCACCGCAGATCGTCAGCAGATCGTCAGCACAGAGCCGACTCTCACCGGCTGCCCTGCCGTCCCGGATGGGATTCGACCCCACGGCTGAGCAGCCATCGGACCCCCCAGCTCTCGCACGGCAGGCCGCCATCTTGCACTGTCTCTATCCTGGGATTTGTCAGCCTTCCGAATAGATCCTTTTCCTTACGATTTCTGTAAATTCTGCCTTTTGAAGAACGCAGCCTGATGCAAGCACTTTAAAAACAGAAGACTGTGTTGGAGATGTAGTTTGGTGTACAGTGCTTCTTGGTATGGGCAAGATCCTGTGTTCAATTCCTAGTGCCAAATGTATGTTTAGCCTAACTTCAGAGTTCAAGTTTAAATGAAGAAATGAGAGCCAGATGTGGCATGCACCTGTAACCTCCGCACTCCGAGAGGCTGAGGCCGGAGGAGGTCAAATTTGAGCCCAGCCTGGACAGGTCAGTGACTTAGCCACACCTTGACTCAAAGTAAGAATTTCAAATTGTTTTGTTTAAAGGCTGGAGGTGTAGGTCAATGTAAAAGTCCTGGGTTCTGTCTGTGAATACTGGAAGAAAAAGAACTGAAATTAGAGTTCCCAGCACTTCATGTCCACCCAGAGCCTGCACTGTCTTAGCATGGGCCCCTGTACCATGCCATAGGCTGGCTGTCACAGACCGGTGACGCAAGGTAAGGGGCCAGCGCTGTCCAGCTCTGACCACGGCCTCTTCCTGCCTTCCCCGTGTCCTCGTGAGGGGGGGGGGGGTGGGCACAGGCCGTGGCCTCTCCCCTTTGGAAGAACACTAATCTCACTAGGTGGCCCCACCTCGCGACCTCACCCGACCCTAGCTACTTCACAAAGGCCCTGCCCCAAGACCACCAGTGGGGCCTTTGAGCATCCACCTAACCAGTTTTAGGGAGGACTCGGATATCCACTCCACAGCAGAAAAGCACAGTCTTCTCCCTTCTTTTGCCGTGTAGAATGCTTTGGCGTTCATCTCCACGTGACTCCACTGCAGCAGCTGGCGAGGGGGCAGGCAGACGCACCGCAGGGGCAGCCAGCTGACCACTTCTGGACACACACCAGGGCCTGCTCAGGCCCTTCCTCCAGCCCCTCCCTTCTCATCCAGGGATCTCCACAGCAGGGTGCAGGCCAGAGCGCTGCTGCTGCTGCTGCTGAGGTGCTAACGTTCACAGAGGGCACGTTCTTTGTGCCACACTCTATCCAGGGGACTTGACCTCCCTCCTCACAGAGGTCACCGGGATTTTATGAGCGAGGTGAAATCAAGCTGACACGGAGGCGCCCATGGGTTAATTGGTCTGAAGTACAAAACAGTGAAGAGGCAGCGCTGGCCCTCTGGGGCCGGCCCCACCCCAATCCACAGGTCATCTGCCCCACGCTCCTCCCTCGCAGACACCCCCAGGAAGGGGGCCCTCTGCAGAAGTGACCACTGACCGTCACCCTCTCTCCTGCTGAGACCTCCCCAGCCGGGGCTGGAATGAGATGCTTTCGCTGGAGCTAAATTTGTAAAAGTACTCAAAGCGCTAGCTCAGAATCTCCTCGTTCTTGGAATGAAATACAAATGTTTCTTTTTCTATAAATACTCATGAAATTAAAAAAAGAAACTAATACTTTATTTTATAAAATTAATCAAATTTCTCCCCAAAGGAGAACATAGTTTCTAAATGTTTTTAGTGCTATTCTTAGCTCTGTAAAAGTGCTGGTCACAATTCCTGGCATCTGCTAATTTTACTGTTGGAACAGTTAGACTTTTTTGTTTTCATTCTCTTTATGAACTCATTTGAAAGACACACGATACTCCAGACTGTCAAACATCCCCTTACGGGTTTAGCTCTTTTCCAAGTAATAGTAGAACACTTACAGATGTTCCTGTAAGTTCTCAACTATGCTGGAAACACTCATCGTGTTGTAAATGCAAATCATGAAATTCTCTCTGGCACGTGGTGAGCTTCTGAGTCCACACAAAAGCAGAGGACGAAACGGAGGAAGGCTAAGTGGCAAGACCATCAGAGCACAGCCGTGACTCCAACCGAGTGCTTGCTATGGGCACGGACAAGATTTCCTCAGTTCTGAGTCACTTTAACCGTGAGAGGGACGTGTGGCAAGGACTCATGCCGGCCGAGACTGGTGCAGTGACGTCGTGTTGGAGGTGTTCACTTGTTTCACCTTCCTGCTGACATCGCAACGTGGGCAGCACCGTTACCTCCCCACTCTGAGGAAACTGAGGCAGGGGTGGTTCTGCAGAGCCAGGCAGCCAAGCTGCTTCTGGGCCAAACAGTTTCCCCCACTGAGCCGAGGCTGCTCCCGTCCTGCGGCAGGACACATCAACTTCTAGGCTGTTTTCAGGTGAAAGCCGGCTAAAATGGCCCCAAGGACCCACGTGTTAAAGACATGGTCCCAGATGCCACCTTCGGGAGACCGTGCAATGTTCAGAGCTGGGGACTAGTGAGATTCTTCAAGATGCCTGGGGCGTTGGAACGTGGACTCCCACCCTAGCCACCCCTTTCTCTGGCTGTGGCTGAGCCTTAGATTCAAAGGTGGCTTTACTTTCTGTGTGTGTGTGTGTGTGGCCATCCTCATGGTGGCCGTCACTTGCCAAGTCTGTCCTCATGCTCCCTACCTCGAGTCCCTTTCTCCATATGACCTCAGAGGACTGGTGCTTTCCCTCAGATCCTAGAAGTGGAAATAAAACCAAGGAAAGGAAGGAGCTTTTCTGAGGTCAAACACCGAGGAAAATCCAGACAGAACGCGGCTCTGTGTTTGGGCTTGCCAACTTCCCCGCCTGGAGCCAGCCTGGTAACCAGCTTGTAGACCGAAGACATAAATGCGGCTGACAAATCCTTGGGGTACAGTCCATGGCCCATCCACGGTCCAGGCAGCACCCCATGTAGGAATGCGTGGCTGGGCAAAACCACTTGTGTCAAGAGCAGAAACCAAAGAGAGAAGAGATGGGTGCTTCTGTCACTTGAAGACTCCCACCTCTAAAAGTTTACACCCTGAGGACCACAGGCCAGGGATCGAGGCCTAATCTAACACACAGACCCTTTGGGGCTCTTTGGGGCCACAGAATCTCCTCTAATCACCTGTACATTAACCATGTCTGAGGACTTAATGACCAAGTGGAGAATCTAACTAAACATGAAAACACAGCTTCTACGACCACGGGCCAGAAGGGTTAGTGGGGACACAGCACAGGACAGGAAAGGTGAGGCTCTGCCACGGAGGCTTACACTCGGAGCCAGAGTGTCCTAGGTTAGGTGCTAGGTCTGCAGAGTCAACATGAGGGGCCCTGGGGAAGGAAATGGGGCAGCCGAGCCTGGAAGGCAGGGTGGGGTCGGGCTGGGGGACAGTAGACATGCCATGGGAACCCGGTGCTGTAACACTACATGTGTGGGGGTGAGGTCGGGGTGAGTGCGTGTGGTAAGGAACAGGGAGCAGGTATATCCACACTAGAAGTCAGGTTGGGACTCGAAGGTCCCTCACATCCCAGGGGACATGGGGCGAGGAGCCCCAGTGTCCCAAGACACGTCTTCCAGACGATGTTAGGGAGCTGGAGAATTTTCTTATCCGGCTTTTTAAGCAGGACAGACATTTCTGTTGACTTGGGTTTCTGGCAAATAAAAAGAAATTCACTAGCTTATGGGGTTTTAAGTGTTCCAGACTTGTTTGTACAGGGAAGGATTTTTCAAAGGTCAAACTTTCTCCATTGCAATCACCTTTCCATATCTAAGTTTGGTATTATTCTAGATCCAAAAACAAGCTTAAAATAGGAGCTGATATCTTAGCAGGGGACGAGCTTCCCATTTCTGCGTCTCCACAGCCAAACACATTGTTTTCAGGCCAAGAATTTTGGAGAAACTTGGCATTTCATGGAGCGGCTTAAGAGACTCAGCAGGGAGAGTAATTTCCTTCTCATGGGGAGTCAAGGATGAGCTGCCGAAGACGCACCTTCATGGGAGAACTTGCCTGCAAATACTGAAGAGACGGCATACCATGAAGGATTAAAATCCCTCTGTGGGATTAAAAATATGCTTGCAATGTGCAGGGAGGGGTATGACATACAGAGCCCCGGTTCTCCGTGGAGACACGCTCACATGTGGCCTTAACTTCCCTTCCTGTGCTTCTCTGTATTTTCCAGTGTTTCCGTAAGAAGTACGTACTCCTCAGGAAATCCTTGTCCAGGTCAGTCTCTAAGGACTGAAGACTAGAGACACGGAGACTCCTAAAGATGGTCATGTTCAGCGCGGGCCAGAAAGGGACGACAAGGGGACGGGGGAGAAGTATTCTTCATCAGGAGGAGGGCGTGGCAGCAACTAACTCAGCTGTTCTCAGGCACAAGGGGCTGTCAGATCTTAGACAAAGCATCTAACACTCTGGATTCTTTCCTCCCACGAGTAAAGACCTGGGTAATTTCGGCAATGCTCCTGGGGTGACAAAGTCTCTGTGACTGCTACACTCTTGCCTGCTTGGCTTGGTACCTTTACACTGCTTTTTTCTTTTCTATTTTTTGTGGTACTGGGGGTTGGATCCAGAGTGTTCACGTTGAGCCCCATCCCCAGACTCCCTTCGTGGATTTTGAGACTAAGTCTTACTGGCTCGCTCTGTTGTTGCCCAGGCCGGGCCAGAACTTGTTGTGATCCTCCTGCCTCTGCCTCCCAGAGAGCTGAGATTATAAGCATACACCATCAGGCCCAGATCCACTTTTACGTCTTGACGCCAAAAGAGGGTTCTGATCTCTACCTCTATATCCAGAAAGAAAAAAAGTCTCATAGCCTAAGGAGTTCTTACCTTAGCCAGAAAAGGCAACAGGATTTTTAAAAAGTCTCCTGCTCCTTTCATTCTAGGATAAACTCACTTATGGCAGTTGCTAAGGAGAAACATCAAGTTAACTGCTGGCTTGCCTGTACATTCCTGTGTGAGCTGTCTGTCCCTCTGGCTTCAGAGATGCTCCCTGGCCTGGGATTTATGCCCAGCAAACCGGCTTTGTCTTCGGAGCCACATTTGCGAACGGCCAATTCACAGGACGAGGAGGCGAAGCCGGTGTCCCGACCAGAGACGCTCGCAGCCTTTCCTCGTGACTTTCCCCGTCTTCATCTTATCGGCCACTTCCATCCTAATTCTTCCCACTCCTCAAATTCTGCAGTTAGCTTCCCAACGCGGTTCCGCCCCGGCAGGTACCTCCTCCCTGGACCTTCCCTCCGTCTTCTGGTCACCTACTCTCACCTCCTTCTCTACACACACCTTCTCCCTCTAGTGGGAATACGAGGACGCCACAGATACAATCTCTAGCCTTTACCACTGTCTCAGCGAGGCCTGGCATTGTGGTTTGGGTCTGCAGTGTCCCCCAACAGCCTCGTGTTCCTGCGGATACTGTGTACAGGGGGCAGGCGGGCCTGGCTGGCGGGGCAGGTGCTTGGGCTTGACCTGGAGGGGCGCGGGCTGGCTCCGCCCTTCCTCCTGGTCTCTCTCCCACCACAATGCGAGGATCTCTGCCGCTGGAGCTCCGGCCCTGGCCCCGCTCCAGCCTGGCCACGTGCCTCCATCACTTTCCAGCCGCCCACCTGCAGATGGGCTGAGACCCTCAGAAACCGTGAGCTACGATAAATCTTTCCTCCCTAAGTTGTGGATGTCGGGTATTGAATCACAGTGACGAGAAAAATAACTAAGACAATATACTTTTGGGAGGTGGGACCTGGCTGGAAAGGGCAGATGCGTGGGGCCTGACCCGGAGGGGAGTGTGCTGGCTCCACTCTTCCTTAGAGACTTGTCTCTGTTCGGCCGTGCGGTGAGGCTCTGCGCTGGAGCACCGGCTCTGGTCCCACCCCACCACGTGACTCCACCATCTTCCTGCCACCCATCTGTGAGCGGACTGTGACCTTCCGAAACTGCGAGCTGAAGTCTTTCCCCCGAGTTGTGGGTGCCGGGTACTCTGCTCCAGCAAGAAGACAGGAACTACGACACCTGCATGTGACTCAGGTCACAGGAGATGACAGGGGACATCTTTTGAGCCACGAGTCACCAGTTACGGGTCTAGCTGATTTTTGCCTTGAAGTGGGACTCAACACGGTGACTGCAGGTGGGCGCAGGAAAAGTCACTTAGGACAACCGAAGGGCCTAGCGTCACAGTTTGTGACTCACAAAGAGGGCTCTGCCACCAACTGGCGTCTCTCCTGACCCTGTGGCTTGAGGCCGGTGGGGACTGGAATCATTTAAGCTTCATGCAACAGACTTACCAGAATTAAAAAATAGTAATGACGCAGAATGAAGGTTGGATGCCCAAATGCCTCGAAAAATCGGAAAAGAGGAAAGGTTTATTATAGAATAGGCAAACTGGGCAATGTTTTGGAAATACTCTATGAAAAAAAACATGATTTGGGAAGCAACTTGGCCAGGGTAGATCTGTGGATAGCTCAAAACTGAAGCCCAAGTCTCCGCCTCCGATGTCCAGGATTCTCCCTACGCTTATCATTGCTTTCCCCCAGCATCAGACCATTGTCCCCATTCTCTGTAGGAGACAAAGCATCCTCAAGGAGGGACAGGATGGGCAGGGCCCTGTACTGCTCACTCCCACAATGCACTGCTTCCTGCTCCTCCTGCCAGGAGCATGGCTCCATTTTTATACTTCACAGCCCTAAAATCAACATCATGATGAAAACTAAACAATCAGCCCCAAAACACACACCACCGGTCCCACTGGGGAAGAATGTGAGCAATGACTCATGAGGCAACTCCGGCGGACTTACCACCCGGCGCTGTGTGGTAGCACTGTGCATGAGGGCATAAAATCCCTCCTGGGCATCCGTGGCCTGAAGACACAGCTTGGTAAGCAGTCTCGTAAAGTGATGCTCTCAATCAGTTATTACCAAAGTCCAATGCTGTTGTGTTTGGTTGTGGGAGGTCCACTGGAAATCGTGCTGTCGATGAAGACTGAGGCAGGCCGGCTCTCCCCCAGGATGCCACGGGGGAGGAGAGCACTTGGCGATGGTCCCTCAATCTTGTTACACAGTCGGTGTGATGGCTTCAGTCACCACTGTTGAGATTTCCTACACCTTCGGGACTCAGGGAGCTAAAGAGACCGCTGTTGGCTAAGGTCTCCTGCTAGCCTGACGGGTAGGACAACTGACGTATCTAGACAAGCTCTGGCTCAGCCTTGTACATCCGCACAGCACCGGTGAGGAGCACCCTTCACACCTATGAAATAGGACACTAATTTTACTGCTCTGCTAATTGATTCAATAAATCAGTACTTCCTGAGTCATCACTGCGGGGACAAACAACAAAGACTCCTTCTCCCAGCGAATCTTGGTAACTTAGAGGGAGGGACATACCGTCCCCAGCCAAGCACCTCAGAAAGACCTAGAATGACCCTCCCCTCCAAGGCTTGGACATCAGCCGAGTCCTCCAAAGCCGGAACGTGGCTATAACTTTCTGCACTTGCAGGTGAGAAAGGGGATGTTTAGACAGCAATCTGCCTCAAGTCAGTGTCAGTGATGGGTGGAGTGTGGCGCTCCTGGGCTAAACGCTCATGAAGTGTCTGCCAGATTCTCCTGCTGGCCTTACAGTGACACAACACACAAAACCAAGTAATCACGCCTGCTGGAATGTTGCTCATGCTCATCAATCTAAAAACAGAGGAAATTCACACAGACAGACCAGAACAGCCGATATAACCCCAGGAGTCTACAGACTGCATATGAGCAATTCTCTTAGTAATTCAGTAGGTTTCGTCAAGGCAGATAATGTATGAAATATGATGTCTAGAGTTTCTTTTAAACTTCTGTAAATATCTCCTCTAGGATTTACAAAGCTGATGACCAATGGTTACTTTTTCTTTATTGTACCAAAACTCCATCTTTCACGTTATAATAGTATTCCCCAAACTCTATGCTGATGGTATTGATAAGTATACAGAGCAAAGAAGAAATGAATAAAACATGAAATTTAAAAACTAGTTAAGGAAAACATCAGGATAGTGTGTTATTCTGCTGTAGGACTTCTCCAAGACTTGGCAACGCTCATGGACTGGGTCCCAAGTGTATTTGGCCACAAGACCTTTCTTTCCTTTCTGAGGCATACACCTATGAGCACTGGCTTGTTCAGAAACTTTGAGGTTATAGAAATCGATTACTCAAGACCCTGAACTAGTAGATAGTTCCAAATTTAAGTCCCACGTGCAGTTCATGAGGAACAGAAGCCCACATCCTGTCCTTCCCTGTCCACTGGTAACAGTACACCTCAGGAGTTATTAGTGGGGCAAAGCCCAAAGCACTAATACGACGCAAGGCATTCGGACCCCTGAGTTTTCTAACTGTGACCCTCCCATGTCTGCATCTGGCTCCCTCCCAAAGCTTCAGGCAATCTCATTACGGGCCGTCGCTTCACAGGCAGCGATCGCCGCATTTCTGATATCTACTGTCTTCCTCAGAAACAGGATCCAGAGTGGGTTTCATTACACAGACATCGCAGGGCGAAGATAAAACCAGCCAGAGAGCCAGATGAAGGCAGAGAAGACTCGACGAAGAGAATACAGTCCAAAAGGAACTGAGTTTGGCAATCACCTGGAGTCCACTGTTCAGACACAATCTGTGTCCTGCTTTCCGCAAACCACGGTTTGTCCACTAACTTAATGTATGACTGTACCAGGTCTCCCACCCTTCGGTGGGCCACAGTGGTGGCACTGTGGAGTGACACCCAGGCCTCAACCTGCTTCGTTATGTGGGCATTTGTGTGTCTCTATCACTGGGGTCTCCCCCCATTATTTATAGCTAAGTATAATCCTGATCAACAGATGAACTGTCTATTCTTAGTATTAAAAAGTTCACTTGAAAGAACTCCTTGAGAACTGACCATAAATTCAAAAAATTGAAAAGTGGCAGCATCTATGGTAATGAAAAGAAATTATAAGTAAAAAGGAATGAAGAGGGGAGTATTGTGGTCTGAATCGGGAATGTCCCCAAAAGCCTTATGTATTTGATTGTTAAAAGGTGCAAAGGCAAAAGATCTTTTCTGTGAAGAACTCCCCAGGGTTCCCTATAGGACCAAAGAGTTTGCCACAGTTCAGCTCCCCGGGTGAAGTTCGGCGACCCAGGCACTCAGAAGCTGTTGCAGCCATGGCAAGAGTGCCAGGCTACTGCTCAAGCCAGTGGCAGATCTTGGTGAAGTCCATGTGGTCCTGGCTTCACAGGTTTAAAGACCATAAGAGTTGTGCGCTCACGGAGGCCTTCACCAAGATTTCAGAGGAGGGCCTAGTGTGCCTGTGGGATGGCAGTGCATGACGTTACGAAGCCTCAGGTCCAATGGAGAGTCCAAAATATTGCATGGACTGTGAGCTGAGAGAAGCTGCAGACCACGAGTGGATCCAGGCCAGAGAGAGAAGACGGAGGCTGCAGCCAGCAGGCATGGTGCAGAGGTGGGGCCACTCACGCCTGATGGAGTTCATGCCCCACAGTTCACCTTGATTGCTGGGCATGGAGCTACAGGACTTAATCCTCGCTCTGCTGGGTTTAAACCTTTCTATCCTGTTCCCCCCTTTGGAATGGGAATGTGCCACTGTGTGTTGGAAGTATCTGACCTTTCTTTGATTGTCACAGACTGAGTTTAACTCACACTTCAGAGATGACTTCGGACTTGGGCTTTTTTAAAAATCAGTACTGGAACTGTAAGACTCTGGCCACTCTTTAGAGGACTAAATGCATTTTGCATGGGGAGATGGACGTGAGTCTTTTGGGGGCCAGGGGCAGAATCTAGTAGTTTAGATCTGGAATGTCCCCCCAAAGTCTCATGTATTTGGATGCTATGGAACATTTATGGAACCATGTGCTATTGGGAGATTCGGGCCTGGTGTGGAGGGGTGGATTGCTGCCACCTACACTGGGTTACAGGAGTGTGGTGGGAACTTACCGCCCCTTCCACACCTGGTTTGGTCGTTAGAAGACCTAAAGATTCTGGAAGAGGTCCCTGGCTCAGCAACAGGAACCTAGAAACAGAGGAAAGTCGTCCTGCGTTGAAAGGGACAAGGCACGAAACAAGCGGTCTGCGGTTTGCACCTTTGTCTTTCCAGCCTGAAGGAAGAAATCACAGCAACCCTGGGAGGGAGGCCCCGCCCTGGGAGACAGCACCTCCTCTGCGTTCCAGCAGCTGAGGAACCCCGATTCCAGAGCCACACTTGGATTTTGATAGCAGCCGTGATTCTAGCATCCATGGCGTTTAATGATGTTGCCTGTTATTTTCTATTTTAAAATTTACTCCTATCACCTCACAAGAATGTGCCCCTGTAGTCCAGGCGGTCCCTGGAACCATCACATGCATGGGGCTGGCAAGAGTGGTTGCTGAGAAGGCACGGGTGGAAATGGCCCCATGGGGCGACTTCGTGCGGAAGCGAGCTGCCAGGGAGAAGCCACGCAAGGCTGTACGGCCAGTGTGGGCCATGGCAACACTACCAACCACTAGACACGCTCGACCCTGCCCACACACGGCTGCCTTGTCAGAAACGCGTCCAAATTGTGCACGTCAATTCTGCACATGATTCCCGCGGGGGAACGGAATGCTGGAGGAATTCACTGGGTATTTTCAGAGTGCGATCACTGAAAACTTGGCAGAACGTGACCAACGAGCTAAGAGCAAGGATGCTTTCCACTGCCCCATCTCCTTTACCCGACATGCTGCTCCTCCAAGCAATGGCAGCGGCAGAGATTATGAAAACATTTGAGAGAAGCAGATTTATGAAGAAAATACAAACGCACTAAAAATCACCCTCCCGTGCAGCGTTGCACCATGATCCTTAGAAAGTCTCGGAACGTGTGGGCTTATGAACCCAAGGAATGGATGTCTACTTGGACTTCAGGGACGCGGGGACCTGAAAGATTTCAGCCAAGTGTCTGACGTGTCTGCGCGGCTCCTTCCTGGGGATGAAGTGCTGCTTGCACCTGCAGAGACGAGGCAGGGCGAGGGCACAGTCTGCCGACACCACGCCTGGGCTCGAGCCGGGCTCTTCATTCACAGCCCGTGTGTCTCCAGGGCAGCCATCCAGACTCTCTGCGCTCAGTTTCTTCCTCTGAGAAGTGGCGATGGCATTAGAATAGGTTGCTGTAAGTTACGGTATCAGGGGCTGGAGGGATAGTTCAGCAGTAAAAGTACTTGCTGAGCAAGCTCAAGGCCCTGAGTTCAATTCCCAGCACCACACAAACTGAGTATGGTGGCAAATGCCTGTGACCTCAGCCCTGCGAGTCTGATGCAGGAGGATGCTATGTGTGCAAGGCCATCCTCGGCTACACAGTGAACTCAGGACCAGCCTGGACTACAAAGCAAGACCTTGTCTCAAAAAAAAAAAAAAAATCCTGCTATTAGAAGGATTGTTGGGAAGGGTATAGTCTACTGTCTCTACCAGCAGACACACGACTGAGAGCATGTACGTTCTCTCTCTCTCTCTCTCTCTCTCTCTCTCTCTCTCTCACTGTGCCCTCCCCCCATCATCTCTCACTCTGTGAACCTGACATTGTTTTGGTTCAATGTAAATGGTAAGTCAATAACTGAATGTCCTAATCTCCAACCAGCTGGACAAGACCAAAACTTGGCAGAGAATGCTTTCCACCATTATGAAGTCACCTCGCGTGACGTTACAATACAGAAAGCGCTTGGCAAGGCCTGGAGCGTAGTCTTGCAAACCATGCTGTGGCTGTAGGGTCCACCTACACGCGTCCGTACCGAGTCCAACCTGTTTAATCTCATGCCCTGACTTAGGGGATAACGCTTCGCTCTTATCTTGTGGTCCGCTCCTTTGCTCCTTTGGGCCAGATGACAACGGGAGAAGGATGCTGAAAGCGCGACCTGAGGGCAAAACCACCACCTTCTGGTGCTCCCCGCTGACCCTGATCTCTGCAGAAAGGCAGCTCTGGTTCACTGGGAGTCTCCCGGGGCAGAGAGCAGGGGCACAGAGACGTCTAAAGTCTGGAGAGAGCGAGCTGGAGGTTTGACGGCAAGCTGCCTAAGGTGACGGTGAAGGTGAAACGCAGGTGTCTCAGATACGCGCTTCTTCCATCTGTGACCGGCGCCAGTGACAGGAAGCAGAAGCGAGTGACAATGCTTCGAGCTACAGGAGAAAAGGAGAGTTCTCCCAAGACGACAGCAAGACGTTTCCTGGGCCCCGCTGCGGAGAACCCTGCCTCCTGTTTGTAAGCAAGCAGCAGCGCCGGCAGGCTGAGGCAGGAGTGCCGTGTGTACAAGACATACTGGGTGGGCGGCTGCGTTCGCAGCGTGCTGTGTCCTCAGCGCCAGGTAGGCAGCAGGTGCTCCAGAGGCTGAGAAACTGGCCGGGACAGATCAAGGTGAGGCAAAGCCAGACCGCAGAGGAACCGCCATCAGGAGGGGGGTCTAGGTCTCACTCCAAGGGTGCTTGCTGCTGCTCGGAGCTGCCTCGCTCCTCACTCCATTCATGACCAAGGACCCCCTGACCCGGATCCGCCGCTTAGCTCCCAGGGGAGAAGTGAGTCAGCCTTTCACAGAGACCCCGAAGCCTAGACAGAGAACCAGCTTCAATGCCATCCATAGATGAACAGATAAGGAAAAAGTAGCATGCATACGCAAGGGAGTATTATTCAGCTGTTAGAAAAATCATTTATGAAAAAATGAACAGCTCTGGAGCTGATCGTGTGGGACAAAACGCGTCCGACTCAAAGGCAAGTATCACACGGTCTCCGTGGCACATGGGGCCTAAGGATGACAAGAAGGCGGGAGGGAGCTTGGTATCAGACAGAGGGAGGGAGGAAGGGGGGTGCAACGGGGAGCCACAGGGTGTGTGAACAGCACACATTACACACAGGGAGGACCCCTAGCAGACGGGAAACCGGGGAAGAGCAGGTGAGGGAGGGGATGAGGCGATGACTAACGTCACGTACATGTGGAAATCTGCCAACAACACCAAGGGACTGACCGGCAAGCATGAAATAACACAGCCGACCAAAAGGAAGGCAGCACGCAGGTGCAGAGCACGCGACAGCAGTGACTTATCAGCCCCCAGACTGTGGCTCCAGGAAAGAGAAATAAAGGTGCTCCATAGAAACATCACAGATGTGTGCATGAAACAGTAACTGGACACAACTTAGTGCTGGATGCCACCATGTAGAATAGTGGCTTTTTCCTACCAAAACACAGACCACCAGAAATCCAGGAGGATGTGGCCATCAAACACAACCTTGGCCCCATCTGGGAGGACACAGGCACCACACATACCCACGGCACTGTCCAGGAGGATGGGGATGGCACACGGACCCACAGTGCTTTGTGGGAGCACTGGCTACTGAATACGAGTGGTCCCACTAGCCTGAGGCCTGAGAAGCTCTGGCTCTTTTAGATTCCACGCATGCATGCGTGTGGATGCTGAATTAAAGATTAATCCACACATACACACACACACACGAATACTCCCTACAGGATCAATCCATCCGACCCACTCTACTCCCTAATGATCAATCTACCCATAAACACACTCACTAATGTTCACACACACACACACACACACACACACAAACACTCTCTCTCTCTCTCTCTCTCTCTCTCTCTCTCTCTCTCTCTGATACTCCCTGAAAATCAGTATTCTGTCCACATATGCCTTAGTATGTCTTACGGATCAATCTAAGCACTCCCACATACTAACAATCCCTACAGGTCAACCCGCCCATCCACACACACTCACTAACACTCCCTATGGGGCAACCCGCCCACTCTCACTGACATGTCCAACAGAAAACTACTGTCCCGGGTGCAGAAGCCAGTGCTAGACACAGCCCCACCTTGACAATTCTCAGAAAACGGTCCTTTTATTCACATTTAGCATTAGTCATGTTTATAATAAGGCACTACATTGATATAACCCCAAATCTAGTTTCTAGATAAGAAACAGAATGTTTCTATAAACTAGTTTTTAGTTTTTTACTTATCTATTGTGAAAAGGATGCTTCACTCTGCTATGAACCAGGTGAGCAGTGGTCGTATCTCCCCCACACAAAGGCCAGAGGCCGGGCACCAGGCAAGTGTGCAGGCAGTTATCACGGTCCCCAAAGGCAGGTGCCAGGCAAGTGGGTGGTCAGGTCAGTCCTCCAGGGGCCACGGCCTTCCTGTGTCCTGGCAGACATCACGTCTTTGCTCATACTTAATTCGGCACTGTCTTTCTGGCTGGGGGACACCCACCAAATGGAGATCACTCTAAAAGCAGAAATGCCAAAGAAACATGGAAGAGACGTAAGCCAGCTGCCAGAGACCTAAGGCCCCTCCCCGCAGTTCTCCCTGACCGTACAGCAAGCGGTTCAAGGGCGGAGGCGTCTGCGGGAGGTCCACAACGTCAAGCGGCGTTGAGGCTCTGCCAAGGCACGGAGCAGAGCACGCCTCCCTCTGGCTCCACCCCGACTCACGCACCTGCTGCAGCTCCTTGCTTGGTCTGGCTGAGGCCACGACAGACAGGTAAGGCCTTCTACCTCTGGCTCCATGCTGAGGCACCCTGTGTGTGACCACTGGCTGGGAGCTCTAGGCCACGTGCCATGCATGTTTAGAAGCCTCTGGAGCTGGCGGTGTGAGCGCTGGTGCCGTGTACCTTTCACCATGACCATCTAAAAACACATTCTGTGGGGTCCAAATGCTGTGATTCCCCTCCCCAGTTATGAACTAGGTGAGCATCGACGCAGGGTGCAGGGAGGTCGGAGTAAGAGACACCAAAATTATCTTGAGACTCAAGGCCTCGAAAGAGACAAGCCACCTGCTCCTCCTGTGGCCCTGGGGGTGGCGGCGGGCAATGAGGGGAAGCAGAGGAGGAGGTGGGTGGGGCTTGGATTATGGATGGACTCCTTCTAGGTGTGAAGGTGGCAGCCCCAGCATGGGCCCCTCAGCAGGGAGGCTCTTTGGGCAGTTGGTAGAACATAAGTTGAAAGGGTCCCTCGGGCCCACTGAACCTGTGCCCAAGATTTTGCACAAGGAAACGTGTACTTCTCAACGTAAGTTTGGTGAGATTCTGTTGGGATCGGTAGCCCCTCAATGTGAAACACACTGACTAAAGAAGCAAATGCCACAACATGAGCACACGCATTAATGAGGTCACCCGTGGGCGAGGGGGCACGCCACCGCAACATGAGCACACGCGTGCGCGAAGTCACCCATGAGCAAGGGGGGCAGGCCACTCAGGCGAGAGGACACTATTCGAGTTGCGGGTTGTCCTCTTTCCTTACTGTCTGGTTTGGAACGGGAGGGAAGCGGAGCCGAGTTAAGTGCGCAGGTCCTTTGGAGGTAAAATAAACCCCCAGTGCTGGGCAGTAGCTCGGGGATACAGCACGTGATGAGCGTACATGAGGCCCTGGGTTCAGTCCCCGGTGCCTAAATAAAAGAAATCCATGGGCTTTTGGAAATCAAAAATGGGGGTTCTAGCGGTTCTAGCATTTGTTTTTGCTACCACAGAGAGTGAGTCCCGTGGGGACCGGGCTCCAAGGCTGACGGTGTCTACGTCCAGGACGGCCCCGGCAGCCCCAGCCCTGGGGCTGGAGAGGACGCTAGGCATACGAAGACCACTTCCTGCACTTTTTGACCAGTTTTCTTCCATGTCACTGCCTTCCAAATGAACCACGGGCTGCAACTTAGATGGAAAACGGAAGATGCACTATTGGATCCAAGGGAGACTTTCCTTTTTAGGCAAATGAGGTCAAAGTTAAGGCCATATTTGTTTAATTCAGGGAAATGAGAAAAACAAGATGAACTTGGGAGACCTTAAGCCTAGAATTGGCAGAAACTCTGCCATTTGGTCCTGGCCATGTAGTAATGGGCACACAGATTAGATTCCAAGTTGAGGGTGAGAACCAGGTTGAGAAAGCACAGGCTAGGATCAGGGCCAAGCAAGGGAGTGGGTCAGCCCATCTGTAGTTACTGAAGTGAAGCGGCAGAGGCCACACTAAATGTGAGAGTCCACACAAGACTCAAAACCGCAGACACTTACCTGCTTTGGTACTGGGTCCAGAAGACTGCAGCCGTATTTATACAGAACTAAGACAATGCAGATCTGAATCTCAAACAGGGCGAACCACCTACAGGGAAAGCACACAACTGTCACTGGTTGTGCCTGCCGTCGGAGTACCCCAAAGCCCACACGTGCCAGGCAAACAAGCTACGCACAGTCCTTGCTACAACTGATCTTCTCCTATTAGAATAAAAAACAGAGCAAGAATGTTCTCATTTCTTTCTTGACACCACACACTGCCTAGAGTAGCTGGAGTGACCACGTGGTTTAGGACGGACAGACAATGTGAGCCCATGGAAGCATCGGACGAGGGAAAGAGCCCAGTGCCCCTCTTAAGGTTTAGATATGTCTTCCCTATTATCGTAGCCAGTGGCTAGATGTAGCTATGTAAACTTAAATATGTTAAAATTAAACGAAATAAAAACCTTCAGCTTCTCAACTCCATGGCCAAAGGCCACAGGTAGCACCGGCTTCCTTCCTGGACAGTGCAGGTGTGGATCATTTCCATGACCACAGGCGGTTCCTCTGGTAAGTCCTCTCTTGCTACATAGTTTTGCCTGAACATTTGAAAAGCACCTCAAATTCACCAAAACTGCTCTTCCTTCTCAAAAATTCCCAGGCTTTTAAACCACACACCCACTCGATCAAGCTCAGCTCTGTCAGCCTGACCGACCTGGGAGCAGCCTGGGGCACTAGTAAAGCCCACCTCTGGGTCCGGGTGGGCCGTGGCACTACATAAGATGCCTGGCCCCTGCTTCTGCAACACTGTTTTCCTGTTCTGCTTCCCAACTGCCATGAAGCGAGCGCCTTCTCTTTACCAGGCAGTTTCAGCCTTGGGGCAGCGCACCATGAACTGAACTCCCTGAAACCATGAGCCACATAAATCTCTGCTTCTTCATTTCTAAGTTGTGATTATTGGATATTTTGTCCTAGCAATGGGGAAACGCCTAACACAGGAATTCAGCACAGGGGAAGTGGGTTTGTGACTGACTGCAGCTGGCTGTGTGGTTTAGAAGCTGCTGAAATCAGTCTGCGAGCGGAGTCTGGAAAGGGTTGATGTGTAAGCGAGAGGCGGCTTAGGGTGCTGTAAGCAGAGCCTGACGTACAGTGTGCCTGACGCTCCTAAGAGCAGAGTGCTAGCAGGGCGGGGTGTGAACCGTAAAGGCCAGGCTCACGGGGTTCAGGTGGTAAACAAGGGGTCAGCCAGCCAAAAAAAAAAAAAAAAAGAGAGACCACATTTTACCCAGGCCCTGAGACTTTGCAGGAGTCTGAGATAGAGCAGAGTGCGCTGACCGCCCTGACGGATTAAGTTGTCAGGCCACCCTGTGGCATGTGTACTGCGGGCTGCTTTTAGTCAGATTTATAGTGAGAACTGGGGGCGCGGGGGCACAAAAAAATGGAAACACATTCCTGGCCCAGAAGGAACAGGTCAGGCCAAAGGATGTGCGGCTGCCAAGGAGACTGGACCACGAAAAGGAGAGCAGGTGCTGTGCACAGGGACAAGGGCAAGGATGCTTAGGGCACCTGGGAAATCAGCGCGACCCCCGACCGCAGCTTCCAAGGCGCAAAGGTACACACTGAGAAGATCCCGGGCCCGACTGGAGAAGGGACACACAGCGAGTCTACCCTGGGCGACTCATCTCAACTGGCTCGCCATCTGGGCGTGCAGAGTGTCTGCAGCCAAGGTCCACAGAAGATCCACTGACAGCAGAACTTGGCGGCCACGTGATGTGAGACCACGGGGGCTCACAAGGCGAGTGTCGTGCGTCACGAGGGCTTCCACAAAGACAGAAAAGGACAGCCAGGAGGCCAGGCGCGGAGCCCCTGAAGGCACGGAGGGTGCTGTGGGAGCAAAGACACAGGTGCAGCTGGCCCACCAGGAAGCTGGAGGTGCTCGGGCGGGGCACATCTGCTGAAGAAAGCTGCAGGATTTGAGTAGCCAGCCCAAGATAGAACGGGGCGGGCTGCAGCCAGCACAGCCACTGGGACAGGGCGCCTGCGCCCCTGGGAGCTCAGATCTCGCTCCTGTGTGCTCCGGGTGCTAGAACAGAGCCTGTGATGGTGAACGCTTGCCCTGCTGGGTCTCGGTCTTTATTTGGCCCTCTCCTTTTTCTATTCTTTTATACCTCCCTTTTAGGATGTGAATATTTACTCTAAGCCATTTTGCCTTAGGAATATGTAACTTGGGCTTTTAAATTTTCATAGAGGTTCACAATTATGTGTTTATCTTGAGTTTTGGGAAGACTGCCTCAGGCTTACTAGCAAGGCTGGCACTCCTGGGACTCTGGGAAGCAAATCACTGTGCTTCAGGTGCACAAAGGGCAGCTGTGTCCTACTAAGCGACAGCCTTGTGTTCTGTGGAAATCAAACGTATCTCTCTATGCACCTGGGTCTCGAGTCGACAAGGGTGGAAGATGGTGGTTATGATCATCTGTGGTGCCACCAGGGCACTGGGAAGGGACACTTCTCAGTGTGCCTGGGTGGGTCACGCACGTCTGACCTCAGTTACTACGTACGGCCCCGGCCCCTTTCCTCTCTGCCGCTGTTCCCTGCTATTCTTACTAGACTCCAGGAACCATTCTCCCCATGCCCTTCTGCCCAAGAATGAGCCAACCTTGGGCTGAATCCCCTGAAACCATGAGCAAAATTCAACTTGCCCTCCTGTGAGGTGTGGTTATCGGGTCTTACGTCTTAGTGACGGAAAAGCTGACTAATACACCTGGTGATAAAGTATCTGAGATACCCTACGATACACGAGTCATTTATTTGAGATTCTGTATACATAATGCTGCACTGATTTATTGTCAACTTCCTGAGACACATACAAACAAAAACTTTCTAAAAAGTGAGAAAGAAACCGAATTCTGCGACTTTTCCTTACAGCAAGGCGACCTGTTTCAGGAGTCATGGCACCCGGTACAGCAGCGAGTCCATCCAACGGGTCAGAAAACCGGACATCACCACAGGGCCTAATCCTCTCCACCACCTTCCCCTTCTAATGGTCTCCTTCTGCTGGTCCCCTTATTAATCACCTAGCCTTGGCCTTACTCGCTCAGCTCCTCACCCTATGCCGGCCCCTTCACCACCTCCAGAGAGCAATTCCTCCTCATCTACCTCCTGGTCTGCTGATCGGACTCAACTTTCCCATCCGGCTCTTGCTCCCACTTTTACTTCCTCCATTCACCCTTCACGCTACCACTGGGGGAGACTTTCTAAGACGCAAACCATCACCGTCTCGTCTCATCTCACCCCCACCCCCACCCCCACCCCCACAGCCTTCCAGCGATTCTCATTTCCTTCTAACCACCACAGCAGAACAGAGGCGGCTAGCGAGGAATGCAGCATCACCCGGGCCCATCTCTACCCCTGCTCCCCACCGTCCCCGCACAGCGTCCGGTGACGCTGTGACATCTGTCACCCACGGATGGTGAAGCTGTCTGGTGCAGCCCTTCCCTTTCTGAGGCCCAGCCTCCTCTAGGAGACTCCCTGACTGCTGTGGCTTAGACCTAGAATGTCATCCAAATCCCTCATGTATGTGGACGTCGCAGGATAACTACGGGCTGTGCTATGGAGACGGCCTGGCTGGAAGGGTTTGGTCAACTTGCTGAGATTGGGGGAGCCCAGGGCACGGCTTTCAGGTATGTGTTGCTAATCTGTGGGCCTGGAAGTGAGGGGGGCACCCATCCTGGGTGTGGTAGCCCACCTGGCAGCTTGGACTAAGTAAAAGAAGGAAGGAAGAACATTGTTACAGCTTCTTCCTGAAAAGGCTCTGGCCTTGCCTAAGTCTCCAGACATAATCCTCCCTCACCTGGCTTTCTGTCTGTCATCCTACAAAGAGATTTTCTCTGACTAGACCTCCATTACATGACTCTACCACTGCTGGCCACTCATGAAGGGACCGAGAGACCTTCCGAAACTGTGACATAAAATCTTTCCTTCCCGAAGTTACAGATGGTATGTGTTGTCACAGCAACAGGTAAGTAACAAGACACTGCCCTGACCCTTCCGGCCGGGCGCCTTCCCTCTGTTCACACTGCAGCTGGAGCTCCTACTGCACTGAGCTGTGGCTTACTAGCTTTCTCTCCTAGAACAGGACTTGTACTCTGGGGCCTCGGCCAATGCCTGGCACACGACTGGCGCCAGTGCTGGTAACTGAACACAAGACTGGACGATGTAAAGTGACGCCCTCCATAAGGGAAACTCTACTCCTATCCTTTCTACGCTTCTCTGAGTCTCCACGGTACTGACTTCTCTCTCAACTAACGTCCTCATCCTGAAGCTTGGCCTGGAAGGATTCTGTCAATCTGCCGAGATTGTGGGGAGCCCAGGGCCGAGCTTTCCGGTGTATGTTGTGAACTTGTGAGCCAGGAAGTGAGGGGGTACGCACCCTGGGTGTGGTTGGCAGCTTGTCCTGAAATCCCACTGCATCCTAAGGCATGTTTACTTTTATAGACTATATTTTGCATAAAAAGCAGAAACCGTGTTACACATCATAGGGTCTTCAACATTTATCGACTGAAGGTGTGAATGCACAAACATTAATGATCTGATATCCCCTCCAGTAATTAGGCTTTCTCCTGTAAGTGCTCCTGAAACACCCCGGTTATATTTTATTCACGTGAAATGTGGAGTGCTCCGGAACTGGATACTGCGTCAACTTTTCAAGAATATTTATGATGCAGATTTTGTCCTTACTCACAACCGCTCAAGATGATTTATTCCAAGATGGTCTTAATGTGTGAGAAATAATACATGCCTCATAATTACTCATTCAGATCAGACTAAGTAGTGATTCTAAAGAAAAGCAATTCTGCTCATCTGCTGCAGGTTTGTAATGGTTTTGTCCAGTAGCTAAGGAGCTGGGGCTTCCACCCCCAGCTATGGTGAAGTGACAAAGCCAGCACTCCCTCCTGCCTTAGGGAACTCCCAAGTGGGGAAGCACGGCCCAGGAAAAGGAAAGCAATGCGGGGCCACGGTGCCGCCAGCGCTGCCTCCAGCAGTCTCCAGCCAGAGGGTGAGGGAAGGAAGCCCACGCAGACTCAACACCATTCTGACATCACGTGGCAGACAGCGCGGTTCTGGCGAGCCGGACAGACTCGACACGGGGGCAAACGTCAGCAAGAGGGTGTCTCCCAGGGAGCAAGCGAGCGCCCCCTGGAGCACCCGTCTCTGTGATGAGAGGAACTGCTATGGCAGAGAGGAGCACCAAGACCACCGCCTAGGACTGAGGGGCTCAGTGAGGCTCAGCGCATGCACAGGCAGAGCGAGAGGGTCATGCGCTCCATGCCCACTGGAAGAGGCCTTCAGAGGGCACAGCCTACGAGAGGAAGTAGAGTATCTTACATTAAATGCCACAGAAAACAAATTCTGAGACTTATTTTTCAATGCAGCTAACTCCATGCCATAATAAATTCTAAAACTAAAGTACACCCCTCAACAAAATCCAGTTTCCATGACACTTGACTTCACATTTTACACCTCCTCCAAATCACCTGTGCCTCTCTGAAGTCAACCCATGAGGAGATAGCTGGATCTCCGACGCAGGTGCTAAGAACACAGCCGGGACAGAAGCCGGTCTGTCTAGTACGTGGTGCAGGCGGGCTGGGCATCACATGCAGGAGAATGAAACCGGCCCAAGTCTCACCAAAGGCAAACCAAATCGACTCAAAATAGATCATAGACACTGCAGCCTAACTGTATGAAACTACCAGAAGGAAACAGGAAAAATGCTTCAAAATACTGGAATGGGTATGGATTTTCTGCACAATGCCTCAAAACACAGGAAACAAGCAAAAATAGACAAATGGGATTTCATCAAATTAAAGAGCTTCTGTAGAGGAAAGAAAGCGGCAGGAAGAAGGAAGAGACAGACTAGAGTGGGAGAATATGTGCGTGAACTATCAGACAAGGGGTCAGGAACCAGAATACATCAGGAACACGGACAAATCAACCACCGAACCCTAAGTAACCCGAACAAAAACATACAGTAGATTAAAGTAGGCACTTTGCACGGAAGACATAAAAATGGCCAACAGGAACATACAAATGCTCAGTATCACTAACCATCAGATACGGAAAACAGTAAGAAAGTTTCTCAAAAAATTAAAACAGAACCATTCCACGCTCCAGCAAGCCCACCATGGGTAAAACCAAAGGGAGTTAATTACGTCAGTCGGTTGAAAAGGCCCCTGGCCCTCCCTCAGGCACCGTAGCTCTAGTCACAAGAGCCAAGAAATGGAAACAACCTCAGGGTCTATCACCTGGTGAAGGGGTAAAGAAAACGGGGTACAGACACACTAGGGAATATGAGACAGCCACACAACCGACAAAATCCTGTGATTTCAACAACAAAATTGAGGCCATTATGCTAAATGAAGTAAGCCAAGCACAGAAAGTCAAGTTCTGTATGTTCTTGCTGCCTTCATGGAGGCCGAGAGTACAAGCTGGGGCACAGAGGGTGACGGGGAGAGAGGAACGCGAACCGTCTGACTGACGGGCATTACCTTTAGCTGCACGGAGATGTGCTGCTCTCGTGCGCAGCTGGGTGACCACGGGGGAGAATGGACCACAGGCTCTTACTTTAAAAAGAAGCTACCAGAAAATATTTTGAATGTCTTCAACAAGAACAAGTGATAAGTATTTGTGGAGTGAGCAGGTTGTGCCTGGTCTGACCGTCACACGATGAACCTACCTATTCAGCATCACCGGGTACTTCTATGTATGTGTAACTTGGATATATTAATTTAAAAGTTATTAAATGAATCCGCCAGACACAGGAGAAGAACGCATAACCTGCAAAGAAAATCATGTGCAGCCATGACAGATACAGGAAGTAGCCATGTACATATATATCCCACGTTTACAAAGATGTAAGAAGACACAACAGAGGAAAATGGAAGATCTAAAAAAATATCCAAACGGAACTCTGAGCACAGCGAAAGTGTAGAACTTAGCGATGGAAACCATGGAAATAAATGCAAAGTGCGGAAACACAAGGCCCGCAGACGGGTGGACGGGGCACTGGGCCCTCCAGGCAGCACAAAGCGGCCGGCGTCCACGTCCACGCACCAGGGGTGCAGGAGGGCAGGCGGGAAGCCTTCTAGGAACGTGTGTTTCACTAGCAGCAGTGTGGTGACCCCAGCAAAGCAGTGACCAGCAGATCACGCTGAGGCCATCTGTAAGCGAAGCGCTAGGCAAACGCCAAGCAGCAAAGCAGCCGGTGGGTAAACAACAAGAATCAGGGAAGACAGGCTTCCCACGGGCGACAGAGAGACGCCACCGCACAGGTGCGCTCAGGGGGCCAAGAGACCAGCCAAGACCCAGCCGTCAGGGCACAGGAGCAGCCGAGGACCATCTCCCTGATCGCACTCTCCCTCTCGGGAGAGCCAGGAGAGCTTGGCTCCACGCCTCCTTAGGGATTTACTCTACACCACGTGTCAGGGAAACAGGTTCCTGTCTTCGGCAGATGCATGAAAGACTGAAGAACCAGGGGCAGGACAGTCCGCGCGCGGTGGAGGACCCGCAGAGCTAACGCTGGGATCGACCCTCAGTGTGGTGTGTCCGTGGCTCCCGTGGGACCCCCGGGGGCCGCCTGGTGCCGCTCTACACTCCCACAGCCAGCTGGATGCATGGTGCGGGAAGACGGCCTCAAGGGGAGTGAAGTTTCCAGGGTGGATGCCAACCACAGGAGGGGGGCGCCGCCCAGGGCCTGGCTACAACGATGTAGGGGAAGAGGGGACAGGGACTGGGGACAAGACTGCTTTCCTGGGCCATGGGGAAAGAAATGCCTTATGCGGTTTTAATATTTCCCTTCTTCTACTGTTTTTATTAACTCAAAAAAAGGATGGCTGGGGATGTAGCTCAGGGCGAAGGCCCTGTGTTCAGTATCTGCCCCCTTAAAGAAAAGATAAATAAATACATAAACAGGAAGCAGGGCTGGAAGCACTTCAGAGGACCTCTAGGAGGCGGCATCTGAGCCCCAGCCCCGGTCATGGGCCCTGCCCTCCATGTGGGTCTATCATAACCCACAGCAGACACACCACAAGGACACCACTGGCCAACCATGCCAAGCATGTGCTCCTGGCTTTGCCTGCAGCTTGGCAACAAGAAAAAGGCCATGCCCAGCCACCTTCTCCCCCACGCGCAGGGGTCCAGCGCCCAAGGCTCACTGACCTTCCAGGACACTGAAACTTCCCGCCTCCAAAGGCCATGAAGCCGTCCAAGAACACATGCTTCTCCAAATCTGCCTTTTTCCAACGTTCCTGTGGGAACAAAACATTTTTTCCCCAAATCAGCCTTATATAAACAAGCTTAACTTTGTTTCTCCAGGCTAAAAATGACCTTGTACAGCTAATCCTTGCATACAAAGTTGCAGGGTTGTGGGTAATTTTTTCCAATCTGTTATTAATATCAGACACAATTGTGTTTTTGGAACATGAACTTACAGATAAAAAGGCTTTAAAAGGATTCTGTTAAGTGGTACATGTAATGATAATGTAAACAAATCACAGAAAGGACCAAGAGGAGGAAGAATATTTACAATAAGGTCTCAGGCTTGGTCATAAAATCGCCCTGGCTAACAGAATTTGTACAAGATGCCAGCAGCCCTGCTGGAGGAGAGAGAGCTCAGCCGTGAATGGACACACCTGCTGGCCATACATTGCCTAATGCAGAGGACAGACTGCAGCAGGTCTTAGGAGTGGGCTCAGATGAGCAGTTGGCAAAGGCTTGAATCTCAGCTCTCTGGGTGGCTGAGTCAGGAGGGTAGCAAGGTTGAGCCTACACTGAGCAACCAAGCAGTGGAAGGAGATTTTTCTCAAAATCAAAACTAAAAGTGGGATGGGGATGTGGCTCAGTGGGAAGGCCCCAAGGGCATCGTTTTAATTTGCTTTTGTTATTTTGTGTACTTCTTGGAAAATAGGAACAGAATTGCTTAAAGAAGACACAGGAAGTCCCTCAGAACCAAGAAGTTTACTGTAACAAACTTTCCTGGTTCCAGGTGAATTTATTTTAAAGTACAGGCTGGCTATTCCAAAACCTTTATGAATTCATACACTTTTCAAAAAATAAATTAAAATTAAAGTCTAACATATATTGAAGATGAGCACTTACGGGTTTGAAGGACTCAGGCTCAGGAAAATACTTTGGGTTTCTGTGCAGCCAGAACGGAGACAGCATGAGCAGGTCACCAGGAGGAACCGTGTAATCCTATGGGAGAAAATTCAGCTCTCAATTACTTTTTAAAAATCTGTCTTGAAGTGAGTTTGGGTCATGGGAACTAACAGTTCCACTACTGCGCACATTTTATCGCTGATGGGACAGAAGCCCTATTTTCCCTAAGCAGGTTGTTCCTATTGTCCAACCGGGGCAGTGGCTGGTTTCTAAGCCATGATTAAATGGTGACAGAGGAAAAAAGGAACGTGAAAGTTATCAAAAGGAAATCAAGCCCACTTGAGAGCAGCCCGGTCATCTGAGGTCAGGTTTGCCCCAGCCCTCAAGCGCTCGTGGGGGAAGCCACCGCGGATCTCAGGTGTCCGCTCCAAGACAGGGACGGGGCCGCAGCAGCACGGAGCGCAGGCAGCGGCGCCCTGTTCCCAGGGACTCTGGAGACAGTGTCAGGGAGGCAGAACGCTCCTTTCTGTTTTGCAGGGAGAGATTTCGGCAGCAGCATGGGGGCCAGAAGAATCTGAGGACAGCTAGTTGGGAAGGCCGAGGAAGATGCACACACCGCGCTTTGGCCAGCTGGGCGCGGTGGGGTGGCCGAGGCCTCGGGCTGAGGGTAAGTATGCACTCCCTCGCGCAAAGGTGCCAACCCTGGTCTTTCCAGTTCAGCCCCAGAAGGACTTTATGATCTTCAAACCTGATGCCAGGAACCAAGGACGGCTTCACAGACTCTCCCTCGTGGTCACGGGGCAGGACCCACAGAAGCACAGCTGGGTCACCAGGGGGCACCGGGCCTCCTGAGGCACGTGACCAGGCCACTCCCGCTGCCGACCACGTGTGTGTCCTTGTGGGGCGTGCAAACACGCACTGCGCAGACAGGCCTCGTGCGGCTGATGCCCCAAAGTCCCCACCTTTGCCCATGAAATGGAGGAAAGGGACCCTAGGAGACAGAACCTAGAGACAGGCCTCTCCTAAGCAAGCAGGATGCTGGGTAAAGCAAGGCACCAAGTGCTGAATGGTAGCAGGACCGAAGAATCCAAGGACAGAGGAACCCCGCAGGCCAGAGCAGAGGCGAGGGCGGGAAGGAACAGGACACAGGAAAGCAATCTCCACGTTCGTGGAAGGCACAGTGACAGCATGAGCTAGTTTTGAAAGAGATTGTCAAAGTATAGACACCTGCCAAAATAGTATTAAATACTACAAACTAATATTTCTTATGAACAAAAATGAACAAAAAAACCTCAACAAAACGTCAGCAAAACAAACCCAAAAATATATAAAAAGAATTACAAGCCATGATCAAAAGTGAGATTTATTCCAGCTATGAAAGGCTCACTGAGCGTTCAGGTATCAGTGAGGGTAAGCTCCTGCGTCAGGAAGCCAGACACTGAGCAGCACCTGACCACAGGAGTCAAGGTAGAATCCTGGAAGAGTGCCAACTCCTTGTCATGATTAAAGCTCTTTTTTTAAACTTATTTTATTTTTCTGAGGCAGTGTCTTGCTCTATAACCCAGGCTGGCCTTGGACTCACCACAATCCTCCTGCCTCAGCCTTCCCCGCGCTGGGATGATAGGTGTGCGCCACCACGCCCAGCTTATGTGCTGCTGGGGAACTGAACTCGGGCACTTAGCACTTGCTAGGCAAGTGTTTTACCGCTGAGCGATTCCTCCAGCCCCATGTTAAAAGCTCTCAGCAAACCAGAAAGAAAGCAAAAAGTCTTTAACCTGACAAAGTACATCTACAAAAGATCTATACTCCCAGCATCACACGAACAGGGCTGGAGGTCAGAGCCAGGGCCATGGGGCAACACAAGGGAAGAGACGGTTGCAGGTGACAAGGAAAGAGGGAAGAACAGTGGCTGTGCTTAAAAATCCTCAAGGAATCCACACAGACATTCCCAGCGCCAATGAACAAGGTAGAGACACAAAACCAACACGCAAAGACCAGTTGTATTTCTATACGCTAGTAATGTACAATTGAAAAGCAGAACTTTAAAAAAATCCCCTTTGCACAAGTTTTAAAATGAGCAAAACACTGAGCACCTGGAGGATCTGTCCTCGTAACACAACAGAGAAGATGTCACAATTACCGTGCTGAAATCAGTTAGGTGTTTACTCCCCAGAAGATGAGCAGGGCTTGCTGAAAGCTCAGCACAAGCTACAGCACCTTGCAAGATAACTAAAATACCGCCCTGCTTAAATGCACTGGGGACATGATTTCTCACCAAAGCATTATTATTTAATATGTGTGGTTTAAAGTACAATAAAAACCTGGATTACTTAAAAACAAAAACTGTCAAAATCCCACAGAAACTAAATGCTGTAATTTGTGTATGACTGGTTAAACAAACTGTCTTCATTTGGACAAAAATCTAGATTTTTATCTGTGTCCCACTGCAAAATTACCTTGGTTTGAATCCAAGAGTTGTCAAGCTGTGTATAAAAAAGTAAACAAGGGACAAAATCTGACCTTAGGCCAACACTGGCCCTAAATCAAATGACTCCCAAAGAGCCGTTGTCCTGTGCATCCCCGAGCGCACTCAGAGCAACGGGAAGGCTGCTGGGTGCACACCCTCTCTCGTGGGTGCGCTCAGGACTGTCTGCACCTTGGCCCCACGAAGGCCCCTCTGCCCTCTGCACTGACCACTGACACAGACGCCGGGACATTCCTGCTGTCCATTCTCACGTCTGCAGCCTCTAATTTGGCCCAGTCTCCTGGCTTTCTGGAAGGACCTCCTGCACATCCTGTGACCCCTTTGGCTTGCTGCTGCTCGGGGGTTCCTGAGGGTCCATCCGATCAGCCTGCTTCGTACGAACAGGACCTCCCAAGTTCTAACTCAGGATCTCACAGGTAAATCGGCCAATGAAGGATTACATTTCTGCTACAATATTATAGTTGCCAGTTACTGAAATAGGGCTACAGGATCTACGCTGACCTGTCCACAGTCACTTAGTGCCATCTTACTTACTTTCTCCTCACTGTGACGCAATACCCAACGTCCCCAACTTACGGGGGAAAGATTTATTGTAGCTTACAGTTTCTGAAGGTCACAGTCCACTCACAGGGGGGCAGCAGCCAGAGCCACAGCCAGAGCCCTGGCTCCGGAGACAGAGATCCTCTCAGCAGCACGGCAGAACTGAGACAAGACTGGGAGGAAGGGCAGAACCAGCACAGGACCCTCCAGGTCAAGCCCCAAGCACCTGCCCCTTCAGCCAGGCTCGACCTCCCAACATGACAGTGTCTGTAGGTACGTGAGGCTTTTAGGGGACACTCCAGATCCAAACCACAACAAGTACATACTGGGATTCAAAATTCATATAATAAAGCAGGCTTTCAAAATTCTTCCTATTCACAGAAATAGAAAAATTAAGCCTAAATGCACAGAGACGCAGTGAATAGGCAGTAAAACAAAAGTGGGATTACATTAAGCTAAAAAACTTCTGCACAGCCAAGGAAACAATCAACAGAACGAGGAAATACGCTACGAAGCGGAAGACACTTCTGAGTGGGATTAATCGTGCGGGTGTACACAGGTATTCACATAACTCAGATGACTCGAAGGTAAGAAAACACTATCACAAGCGCCAAGGATCTGAAGAGACACTTCTCGAAAGAGGCCTGCAATGTACCCTAGTCACCAAACGACTGCAAACAGGACCACCATGGGACACTGTCTGAGCCAGGGTGGGCGTTCTACTATCAGAAAAGCACACAGTAAGGGCTGGAGAGGATGCGAGCAAGGACCTTCACACCCTGTGGGTTGGCGTGGAATGAAAATTCCAGTATGAAGATGCCTCAAAACGTTAGGAACACAAAGACCAGACACCATGGGTACCCTCGTCCTGAGCACCTGCCCAAAGGGTCCGAAATCAGTGCACCGTGGGCGTAACCAGGGCACTCCCTACAGCAGCTGGAGCACGGGGCAGCCTACACCCATCCACAGAGCAACAGACAAAATGCCAGATACAAACACACGTGCACGCAAATACCACATGCCCTTTGAAGAGAAGACCCTGTCATTTCCTACAACGTGACCGAACCTGGAGGATATTATGTTAGATGAAATAAGCCAGACACAGAAAAACAGAAGGACTTTGGTCTAAGAACGCTGAGCTCACAGAAGGAGCACACAGACGTTTAACACGGCTGGGACGCCGTGGCTGAGGGTGACGCTTGTCACAGGACAACAGAACTTCACCGGCGGCGCATAGGAACGAGGACCAGAGGGCCAGCGTGCGGTGTGATACGGGCGGTCAGGAAGAGCGGCTGCATTCTTGATGGTTCTCGAGAGAGCAGCAAGCGTCCCAAGCACAGTGAGATGCACGCAGCAGGTGCAGGTGAGTCAGCCTGATTCCGTCAGCACACACCGGCCGCTGACTGCACACCAGAGGACCTGCCCACTTACGACAGGCTGCGCGCAGCTGGGGGCCGGCAGGCCTTCCTGCCTCCCTCCCTGGCTTCCATCTTCCTTCTTAAGTTAAACTCTACCGTCGTGTTCAGGAACGCGCCTGCCCAAAAGTGCCCTCCGCACAGGGATGTGGATAAGCCTTGTAAATCAAGCCACTATTTGCCCATATTCAAACGAGGGGCATCTTGGAGGCACTGACCTCCTAACTACAGGTCAATGACTTCTCCTCCACCTTCAGGGTGCTGCCTGGGAGGTTGGCCTTGCTTACAACGGAACTCATGTGGCTTCCATAACGTCTGTGTATTTCAAAGCGTGCCTGTATCAGTGGTCCCCGACCTTTTTGACACCAGGGACCGGTTTTGTTGGAGGTCACCCATCCTCCATGAATGAAGGGGGTGGGTATTTGTTCTTCAGTAGAATCTTAGCCGACAGCTATGACATGGCTGCGGCAGAAGGGGAGCGGTGAGCAAAGCTCCACCTCCTGTCAATCAGCAGCAACATTAAAACCTGATTGGAGCATGTGGACAGGGGGTGGGGCCTTGCACCCTGCTCCCCTCAGGCCCACCGCCCCTTTCTCCTAGGGGTCCAGTTTTGGACAGACACTGGTTGGTCTATAGCCCAGGGATTGGGGACCACGGATCTATATGATAAATACATGCAATTTTCATCCAGCTTAACGTAAATTAACAATAAATAAATCAACAATATATCAACCTAAGTAGTGAACATTTTTTTCTAGAAGGATGATCCTTTTAAAAGAAAACAAAAACTTACCAAAATTGTCACTGGCTCCACTACTTTTCTAGTAATGGCACCAGGGGCTCTTAAACGAATGGTTTCCAAAATACACCATTTAATTAGAAAGAGTTTCTTCAACTCATCCTCAGACACTTTAATCCTGTATTTCCCTGTAAAGAGAAAGAAAAGTTGGAACAAAGGGGCCAGCACTCACGGACAGAGGCTCAGTACTGCCTGGGGGAGTTAAGAGGGCAGGTGAGGGCAGCCATGGTGGGACCAGGGCTGCCAGTGCCCAGCCCTGCACCGCCAGTGACCTGACGGGAAAGGTGGCAACCCAGGGCCTTCTCAGGAGGAGAAAATACAGACAGAATCACCCCTTAAAGTAAAAGGCATGTTGGCATAACAAGGGCTCAATGCAGCTGGAGTCCAGTGCTGGAGTAACATCCTGGAGACGTCCAGATCACGGCATCCCTGCGGCTCCTCCGGGCTGGACATGGGCACCCCTGACGACATGGCTGGCGCCTCCCGCTGAGTCAGTTATGATGAGGGTGAGGGTGCCTTTCCCTCTGACTGCGCCCCCGCAGGTCAGTGTCAGTTCTCCATCTACGTCCCTTCCCCCAGGGGAAGTCAAACAAACCTCCCTAAAATATCAGTATAGCACAGGGGGTACCTGAGACTCTTTCTACTTCTGCTGCTGCCCTGAGCCTGGGACGCTGCCCACCCACTGGCCTTGCTGCACGGGAGAATGAGCATGCCACCCATACTGACCACATGGAACCCACATCGTCCTGTGGGAACAGCTGTGCTGCCCTTGGAAATGCTGTGTAGAAAACGGTGGCAAGGTCTTCCCTGCTGCCCAAGCCTGCTGCCCACTGTGACACAGTAAGAAATGACCACCTGGGTCCTGAGCACTGACCGCCTAAAGCTCTGTGGTTCCCAAGGACGTGGACAGGAGCCTGCTGTGTGCACCTCACTCTCCCACCAAACTGAGCACCAGCTGGCAAGGGGACTCTCTGGGGAGGAACCAGCCACGTGGCGGAAGCCTGGAGCTTCCAGCCCTATGGACAGCCATGCAGCCACCCATGTGGGAGGGAGGCATAATGACCAGTGGAGAATGTCTGAGCCATCAAGCTTGCGAGGACCTTCAGTAAGCGCCCTAGCAGGCTACGGGGCTCTCCGGCTGGGGCCACACCCCCGCTCCAGGGCAGGTCCCCCTCACCTGCAGGTCCCTGTCTCTATTCTCAGAGCTATGACAGCAGCCGAGCAGAGGCTCACGGGAGCACCCCCTTCTGCAGCCCTGCTGGACCCAGCAGCAGTTGGCCTGGGGACCCCGGGACTCCAAGGCTCCTCGAGGGCCGCTGCTGACACCTTAGCCGACGTCTTCCTGACCGCCACCACGCTGTGCCATTTCCTCACTGCTCCCAAGACACGACTCTGGCTTTCTGCTTGGCGCTGGGACCCGCCGAGTAAGGCACGGTCCCACTGACTCTCCAGCACATCCCCTCTGCTGCGACGTGTGCCCACGCCCCACAGCGCCCGGAGCCTGCGAGGGCACCGCACGCACGTTCCTGCTGAAAGGGGTCAGTGGATGAACAAACCGGTGAACCTCTATGGGGTGGAAGCAAAGGCAGATTAAGAAATCTGTCCCCTGTGTAACGGCAAGAGAACAGATTTAAGTAAGCCACATTTGAAAGACGGCGCTAAGGGAAAACGTGACTGGTTTTCGTAGCACTGGAGACTGGACTCGGGCTTGGCAATGAGCCACATCCCCAGTCCTTTCTGTATCTGAGACAGAAAGGGTCTTGCTACCAGGCCAGGCTACAAGCTGTGACCTTCTTGCCTCAGCCTCCCACAGTGCAAGGACTGCAAGTGTGCCACAACTCCTGGCGGAACCCTTCCCCTCCCTCTGCTCGTCACCGGCCTGTACTTGCCTGACCCCGGCAATGCCCGCCCCCACCCGGGCTTCCACAAGGCCAGCAAGTGGGGGTCTAGGAAAGGGAAGCAGAGACCCCCAAAGCACATCAGGGGAATCCCAACAAGGACCCTGTGTGTGCCTGGGAGTCTCCTTCCTTTCCCAGAGCCCCTGAAGGTCCATACACAGGAACAGCATCACATGTACTCAGTTATAATGGGATCGGTAACAGGAGACCTAGGAGCAGGAGAAAAGCACTTAAACTCAAGCAAACCCCACTCTAGGTCACCCCAGGCCACATCCCTTCGCCAGCACAAGCCACCGACTCTCGGTTTCAATAACCTTCACTGCTTCTGCCCTGCCAGTGTGTGCACATGTAATTCATCATTCCCAGCACCCAGGAACTAGATCTCAGCCCCAGGGCCTATGCATCAAAGTATCTCATCTACCGGGAACAGATTCGCCAAGAACCCGGACCTTGGTCCCACAGCCTGTGTGACCAGGTAAACCATCTACACTGCACAGACACACCAAGCATTCCTTCTGTTAAAAAACAAAAACAAACAAACAAAAACCCTGCTTTAATTTGCTGCAGCTACAGGATACAGAAACAAAACAAAACAAACAAACTATCTTTCCACTTGACCAAGGAGAGGTAGGGATCAAAGCCAGGAATTACCCTTGACACCAGACTGGAGGTTCCAAAGTGCATGACCTGTCCTAATTAGGAACCTGGACTTCAGCCATGGTGGTGTTTCTGCTAAATATAAGACAAATTGGATTATAAAGTGCATTTTATGTTGTATTATATAACACAGGAAAGAAAGCTTGTTTTGAGTTGAAAATATTTAAAACTCTGACCTGTAAATGTATGAGAGACATATGCTGTATCAAGCCAATTTAGTTTCTTATATCCCAGGGTGAAACATCCATAGACAACAGGTCTTTCCTGGCAGAACTAGGGGCGGCTCTGTGTGAGGGGCTCCACTGCATGGCTGGGGTTCGCTCTGGCAGTGCCTAGACCAGGACTGGACCAGGAACGCTGGAGCAGGGTAGGTACCCATGTCAAGTAGGGGTTACAGTGAGAAAATGTTTGCTTGGCTCTTCAGGTGAACACAGTAAAATCAATCCTTAGGATATCTGAAACCAAGTAAAAAAAGATTCATATAAAAATAGCAAAAAAGTTTCTAAAATATTCTATATAGTTTTAAGATGAAATAGTCATAATGGCAAGCATATTATAGCCCAGCAACAAGTGTAAATTCTATTTGTTAAGGTTGCATGACTGACTGGCATTCAATGACCTGGCCAACATGCTACGTGTCTGTCAGGTGCTTGCCAACACAGGTTCTAAAAACTACATGACAAACATATTATACCCCAGCAACTGTAAATTCTATTCCTTGTAAAGGCGTGTAACAGACTGGCATTCTACAACCTCAGTCACAGACCCATTTACCACAAACTCGCTATGTGCCCGCGTCGTGCCCATCCACTGCACACTTGCGTGCCTGGGCTATGCCAGAGCTGGAAGAGAAGCGGCTCACTCGCGGTCCACCTCCTCTCCCAAGGATCTTGGACCCTGCCTCCCTTCCTCATCTCACCTCCAGCCCACGCAGTCTCGCACAGGTCACTGTGGTCACTCCACTCCTTGGAGTCAGGCTTGAAGTGTCAGATCAGCCTCCCAACCCACGCTTGTCCACGCTGAGAGCCCTGGGGTGCTAAGATGACACACTGCTTCCCCAGAGAGCAGAGAGGAACCGGAAAGACACACGCAGTCACTGCCTCAAAGGATCCCGACGTGAAGACACAAAATCCAGACGTGGGTGACTATCAGGTAAGTTTCACAGAGAGCATTATCTTCCCCTCCTGCCCGGGGCTAGAGGATGGGCAGGCGTCCCTCAGGCAGGGAGTAAAACAACAAATTCCAAGAGGAAGTAATCAAGAAAAACGCCACTGCTTGGACATCAAAGGCTGACGGCCCGAATGGGATCGCCATGGAAGTCAATCTTGGAGAGATGTCTCCTCTGGTTTCCTGAGATGTACACAGTGCCTCCTGGCAAAGCGCATGGGGAACCCCCTACGTTCACTGCACACGGGGAACCCCCTGAGATGTACACAGTGCGTTCACAGCACACAGGGAACCCCTCTGAGATGTACACAGCATGTTCTGGCAGAGTGAGTGGCTCCTCTCCATGCGTGAGAAGCGTGGACCTCCGTTGTGGCGGCCCTTCTGTGTCACCGGGCAGGCTGCCCTTCCCACTCACAGTACCGCCTACACGCAGAGGGTGTGCAAAGGTCACAGCATACAAGGGAAGATGGAAGCAGACAGAAATACCCAAGTAACCTTTGAAAAACAAACAAACCTGTGTGATAACCTTCAGTAACATCTCCTACTGAAGCGTGGTTGAGCAATCATTCTACACCTTACATTTTCTTTAAAAATAAAAAGCAAATGAAGTAAGTATTTACCTTGGTTTCTCATTTCAGAAAATCATATAACAGCTTTAAAAATACAGCTAAAACTACACCATAACAACAAAGCAGTAAGCGCCATCAGAGAATAACCGATTTTCTAAGACCTTAGTTTTCTGGCTCATTTTCTCAGTCAGAGACCTCAGGGTGAGCTCCTTAAATTATCGGTGTGTACAGAGGACAGCCGAAGTCAGACAGAATCCACAAACAAGACCAGAGGCCAGAGAGAGACCGTCTCAAAATGACTACCAAGGCAGAGACACAGGAGTCTTCCTTAACCTCAGAAATTAAAAACACTCAATATAAGTAATGCTTAAGAGTTCCATTTTTCAGCTGGCCCAGTGACACAGAGCTGTAATCCCAGCACTCTGGGAAGCTGAGGCAGGGGCACTGCAAGTTTGGGCCAAGCCTGGGCAACTCACCTAGCGAGACGGTCTCAAAATCAAAAATCAGAAAGGGATGGGAATGTCCTTTTTCAAAGGTATATCTACTCTGCTTTAGCAATATTCTTTTATATTTACAAAACGGCTGTTTTCTTCTCAAGAAACCTATATTCGTCTCTTTTGCTGGTGTGACTCAATACCCAACAGACATAAGCTTCAGCAGTGCTTGGGCTTGACTGGAGGGGCACGGGCTGGCTCCGCCCTTCCTCCTGGTCTCTCTCCCACCACAATGTTAGGATCTCTGCCGCTGGAGCTCCGGCCCTGGGCCCGCTCCAGCCAGGCCATGTGCCTCCATCATTTTCCAGCCGCCCACCAGCAGATGGGCTGAGACCCTCGGAAACTGTGAGCTACGATAAATCTTTCCTCCCTAAGTTGTGGATATCAGGAACTGAGTCACAGCAACGAAAAGCTGGCTAAGTCGCTGAGATGCCAGGAAGCTGCAAGTTATCCTGTGGACTGGTCAGTGGTAGCTCTGAGGAAGGTCCCAGGAACAGGTGCGAACGTTTCCGATGCAACAAAGCGTGCCTCACGAGCTAGTGAGGACAACTTGGATGGCACGGAGTTTGCCCAGAACGTCACCACGGGATCTGAGCTCTGTCCGCACTCTGCCAGGCGCTGCACTTGTCCCCACCTATGAGCAGGACAGAGTCTTCCTGCCCAGCCACGGCGTGGCGGATGAGGCTGTCTAGTCCTTACCACACGTGGCAGCACCTGGCCACCCCCAAGGCCATGTGCCCCGACAGGACCACTGCCAAACCAAAAACACCACAGCTGATCTGCTCTGAGGAAGGTTTTGCTTTCATCCGAAGTCTCAGAGTTAGTGAGCGGGAGGGCGGAGACGCATGAACGGCCGGAGTACACGGGTGAACTCCTGAACGGCACATTCGCCTGGCAGGTCTCCACCAGAACTGGAGCCGGATTTCTGCCGGGCCTCCAGGCCTGGCTGCTCAGCCTGCCAGGAGTTCTGCAACCTGTCTTACTAAGTCAGCCAGAGGAACCAAGTGTTGGCGGAGGTAGAGGTGACCAAGCCGAGTGATTAGGCCAAGTGAGTGGAGCCACCAGAGGGAGAGGGGTGGGACCTGTGGCGTGGGGAGAGGGAGGACGAGGCAGGGAGGACGTGCCCACCTGGGTCTTCTGATGTGACCCACGCGACATTCTGCCTGTAGGAGACACTGTCAGGTAACAGGGGAGGTTTGAGAGCCACGACCCGCAGGTTCTCGTAAGGATGAAAACCAGACGGGACAGGGTGGCACGCGCTTATGGGGGAAGAAGGGAAGAGCGTCACTGGCACAGATGCCACGATAGCATCTCCTCTAGACATCCTCTCTAGACAGCTGGTCCCCACCCTAAACGCACTCGCAGCCCTCTCCAGAGAAAGGCAGAGCCTCTGAACAGCAACACCCCTGACGCTGGCAATTTTGGGGAACTCTGCGGGCACCGTGAGGCCACACCCCTGTCTCTGACGCACCGCCCTCTCAGTCACCTGTGGGCTGGCCCCTGACGCACGCTCTTTTCCACTGTGGCTGGGCAGCCTCGTGCCCTGCTGTCACTCCAGCCCCCCACCGAGTGCCACAGGTGCCGGGTGACTCCCCTGCCCCCTGAAGCACCGCTGTTGGCCGATTCACACTCCTGGCTCAGAAGGCTCCTTAGCGCTCTCTACCTGACACACCAAGGCCTTGGAAAAGAACTCTGAACAGGTGAAGTCAGCTGCATGAACAGGAGCCGAGTGCTCTCTTCGGCTCATTTCTGCAGTTCAAAGCAGACGACGACTGGAAGGATCACGTCTGAGCTGGTAAGTCCAAGATCACAACCCATCTAGCTCTTGGAGCCGCTGGCCCCATCCCAGGTGTCATTCGCGATCCCTCAGCGGGTGGCCTCCCTGACCCTGTGCCCACATGTGCGGCTGCAGAGCCCACACGGGATGCACACACCACTCTTCAATCTGAAATCCTGAATTCCCACTTACGGCCCTGGAGACCAACCGAGGCAAAGGGGAAGCAACCAGCAGGCAAACAAACCGCTGAGGAAGAAGCCCAGGGGCCACGGTCGCACTATGACTTTAGGACGCAGGACCAGAGGACCTCTAACGGGAGGTGACCATAAGCAAATTCTAGGACGCTGAAAGATCAGTTTACACACCAAAACACATCACAAACTAAGCTGAGCTCTGAAGCATGCTGAAATTCTGTTAAAGCAGAATTCTATCAGCTTTCTGTTCCTCTAACACAGTATCTGAGGCAGCACCTCACAAAGAGCAAACGCTCGCTTGGCTCACAGTCTGGGAGGTTCCCGTCCAAGGCCGGCTGACCGGGGCCCTGGGCCTCTGGCAGGTGCGCTGGGTACCAGTGGTGGGAATATGCGACAGGGCAGGTCACTACAGCGCTAGGAAGCACAAGAGAAGAAGAGGGAACTGGGGTCCCCTAATCCCCCTCTCCCAGGGCGCAGACTCAGACAAAAGGACCTCCCCTAGGCCCATCTATTACTGGTCCCGCCATCCCCCAACAGCTCTGCCATGGAGACCAGGACTCAAGGGCCTCTGCGAAACAGCCACCATCCAGCTACACATCAACAATGTATGACAGTGTGGCTTAGCAGATGCATCCTCTGTCACGCAAAGCAACCGGGGCTTCCTACCTGCTCTGCCGAACACAGACGCTATGCCTTCCATGATGGTCCTGTAGATGTCAGGATGGGACAAGACAAACGCAAGTGTCCAGAAGGTAATCTAAACAAGAAAAGCCTATTACCAACATCAAAATCACACGTCTTTGAAGGTAAGCAAAAGCGCAATTAGTATCAGCCAGAATTTTTTAAAAGAAACAATATTTCAATTAAACTTAAAAGCATGTTATTAAATATTATGTCTAAAAATGTTTAGATCTTACGAACAAGACAAACGTTACATATTTCTAACGGGTCAAATTTATAATTGCATTGTGTTACTATAGTTTGTATTGTTTATATAGATAAACTACCTTTTAAAAATAGACTTTTTAAATAATAAGCAACAACACACTGTGTAGGGATGCACGAATTCAGAAGCAGTGAGTGCGGACACCTGAGGAGGCGACTCTGCCAGGCCTGGTGGTGCAGGGGTGCAGGTCTGTAACCCAGCACTGGGGTGGGGAGGGGGGGAAGGTATGGCAGAAGGGCGGCCACTCTGCGCAACTTAGTGAACTCTTGTCTCAAAAAAACCCAAAACAAAAACAAACAAGCAAAACCTGGGGATGTACCTTGCTATTAAGGCCGAGTTAAATTTCCCACCCGTCTCTTGCTTTTCAGTTTCTTTCTCTCCCTCTCTCTCTCACACACACAAAATTAATTTAAAAGATTTGTGAGATTTAATTTTCTTAAAATACAAATGAACTAATTTCTCCTTCTGCAAATGAAACAGTGTAACATGAAATGAACCCAGTAAGCCACCTCACAACTTTCTCGCACTCAACGGGGACCGTCCGTGGGTCCGTGTGGCAGCAGGCTCTCCTGACCCACTACCACTGCTGCACACTGTTCCTCAACACTCACTCATGACCCACTTGTACGCTACGTATCTTAAGAAGTATCTTTCTCCTAAGACTGTTGGTGTTTAATTTAAATCATCTTGTTTCTTTCTGGCCAACTCTGAGATAAGACACTATTTACCCTAAAACAATCCCAGCACTCCCCTCCATGGTCAGAAGAGGAAGAGCGGGAGTCTGAAAGGAAGTGCCGGAACTGGTCAGCTCTGAAGGGGCACTGAATTGGTGGGGCAGCACTACAGACAGGGCTGTTTACAAAATCCAGGTACAAGGCAGAATGACTGGGGCCCTGTCAGATCACAAAAGTTTACCCTCCACCTATGTAACTCATTTTCACACACGAGGACACAGGTGCTCAGACTCCTGCCCTTCCTGTAACCAGAGGCTGATTTCCAGGCTGAGCTCCGGGGGAGGAGTTCCAGCTGCAGATTCCACAGCAAGTAGGTGCCCAACCTCATGGGACAGCCCAAGGAAGGGACGAAGAGCCACCTGGCCTTCTGCGGCAGAAGTGGCTCCCACGGCGCCACCCAGCTGCTGCTGGGGGGAGGTGAGGATAGACAGGGAGGGGAAGGAGGGGAGCGCTGTGCCTGGCGAGGAGAGAACAGCGCCCCTTTGTCACAGCAGACCTCCCAGGGGCGGACGGAAGCCCTGCAGCTCTGCCAGAGGGTCCCCTACCCGCATGGGAAGGGGAAGGGGTGCAAGACCACTTCTACCCAAAGAGCTTTTACATCCACGTGGGAGGTGAGGCACACGCACAAAGAGAGAAGTGTCCAAGGGCCCAGCAGGCTCCAGGGCACACGCGGTACCTGCTGCCGCAGCTGGGAGGGGAACAGTGCTCCTGGCGGTGACTAGGGGACTCCCAAGGGAAGCAAACCCAAGGGGAAAGGTCGGCTGGAGCCTGGCTTGCAGGAAGCTGCACTAAGCCCAAGGGGCAACAGTCATCCCCACAGATACAGTGTCCTATGTCATGATTCACGCGTCGGGCCAGTGAGCCACAGCACCCTGGGGCAGGAGCAGAGCCTCCAGCGAGGGGGCGCGACACCCACAGGGAACCCCCCGAGTCCCAGGGTCCTTAGCAGGGTGCAAGGGAGGGGAAAGGTGACCTGGTGTGACCGGGGCCACAAGAAGGCCACTCCTGGGAATGGGCAGGCCTCAGCAGCTCCCAGTGGTGATGCAAGGTGGCAAGGCAAGGGCGGTGCTAATGGGCGGCCGGTACTAGAAGCCAGGGCAACTTTTACTACTAACGGGGCAGCGAAACTGAGGCGGTAATTTTTGTAAGGGAAAGAGACGTTAACATTAACTGAACCCCAGTGTGGTACCACGCGCTGTGTCTGTATCTTCTAAAAGAACGCTACAACCGTGCTTCGCAGTAGGTGGCATCCGTCCCACCTGATGGGAGCACTAAAGCAACTGGCCTGCTGCCGCCCAGCACCGGCAACAGCTTGGTCCCAGGCTCCACAGCCTGGCCGAGGTCTCGCTCACACACCAGGCCACGCCGTCAGATGGTGCCTCCACGAGTTACCAGACTCGACTCCCTTTCTGAGTGCGATGATTCAAAGCCCTCCTGCCCGTGCTGAGACAAACCACGAAGACCTGGCCCTCTCCTGTGTCAGATCAGTGGGGCCGGCACCGCTCTCCGCTGGGACCTCCTAACGAGACCTGGAAAGCAAGTCCTCTGGCAGGTGCCCTGTCCGCCGTCCCAGATCAGCGGAGCCTGGCGTGGTACTGTGGTGTGGTTCTGGAATGTTCCCAAGAACCTTACGGATTATCTACGGAACCCAGTGCTGTTAGGAGACTGGAGTCTGGCCGGGAAGGGTGGATTATGGGCATGTGGTGGAAGACAGGAGTGTGGCAGATTACAGGTTACAGGTGTGTGGAGATGGGTTACAGGTGATTTAGCCTTGAAGGGGCGGCGCACTGGGGCCGCACTTCCTCCCTTGCTCTCTGACCTGGCTTCCTGTTTGCCATGCGTGAGGAGCTGCCTCCGCCTCCAAGCGCTTCCACTGCTGCCGGCACCCGTGAGTGGACTGGGACCTTCCCAATCCGTGAGCTAAAATAAGCTGTGCCTCCCTAGAAATTGTGCATATGATGTATTTAGTTACAGCGACAGAAAAGTAACTGAGACACCTGGTATCTCGCAGGGCTTCCTCAGGACACCTGGAAAGCGAGTCCTCGGGCAAGGTGGTCTCCTCACTGTCAGGTCAGTGGGGCCGGGGCGGCCTCTGCTGGGACTTCCTAATGCCACGGGAACGCGAGTCCTCCCACAGGGGCTGCGGGCTTGTTGCGGCCTGGTTTACTTCTCAGGTTTGCTCCCGTGCAGATCACCTAAGGCCAGGCCACAAAGCCCCAGCGGAAGGTCCTAGATGCAGGAGGGGAAGGATGAGCCCACCGTCCCTCCTATAAACCTCATGCAGTGGCTGCTCCCAGGGTGACATGTGTTTGAGCAGAGCTGCGTAATTTTCAATCCTTCCTCTTTACCTTAAAGAAACTCAACAACAGATGAGGGAAATGAGGGACCTGGAAACCCTCTGGCCCCTTGTGCCTTGGGGAGGGGGCAGGAAAGGTAACAAAAGGCAACATTTTCCTTGTTTCTACTAGGTACAAGGAAACTGGCCACACTTCTATCCTAAAGATGGGCTGAATGGTCTTGCTTGGCAGAATACACACACACAAACTTATTTTCACGTAACAGAAGAGCAGTATCAGCTGGTGTGAAATTCTCTGCCTGGAAGAGCCACTGTGGATGGAAGAGGGCCCGGCAGACACACCTGGTGCGTTTTTGAAAAATGTTTTATGTATGTTTGCGATACACAATTATGTTCATCTAAAGGAATTAGTACATACACAGATTGGTGGCTTTAACCTACTTCACAAAAACTCTTAAAAACAAACAGGTTTTAGCCAGATGTGGTGGCACAGGTCTGTAACCACAGCCTTCCGGGAAGCTGAGGCAGGAGGATGGCAACTTTGAGCCTGGACAACTAGAAACTTAGTGACATCTGTCTCAAAATAAAAAACGAGGGCAGGCCAAGTAGCTCAGTGTAAAGGCCCTGGGTTCGATTTCTAGCACAACAGAACCCAAAGAAAAAGGAGTTTCCCCTGTACTGGAGGTGCACTGTAGGTTCCAGTTCCATCAGGCTAGGAAGCCTGCAGAACCAGCGGTGGAGTCACAGGCCTAGGAACGGTCTGTGGAGAGGAAGGGCACCCACAAACTGGGCACCTGATGGGCTCATCCGATAGAGTCCTCTCCAGGGTGCAGAGGGAAGCACAGAACAGGGAGGAGAGGACACCCACTCTCTGGACACCTGACTGATTCTTCCTCTCCATGGTACAGTGGAGCGTGGAAACAGCTGGGCAAGGCACTGTGAGTTACTTTTTCATTGCTGGGACAGAACACCCAACATCCACCTCTTAAGAGAGGAATGGTGTATTTTAGCCTAGGTGCAGGTCACAGATTATTCACAGGAGGGTAGCTGGAAACCAGTAAGCTCCCAGAGTGTGGAAAGAGCGCAGCTAGGCCGGAGCCGAAGCCAGAGCTGAGCCACAGCCAGCGCTCTGGAAACAGCCCCGCGCTGCTCGGCCGGCCGTAGCCACGTCGGGAACACGAGCGCCCCTCCAGCCAGGCCCCCTCCCAGCAGTGCACAGTGCCTGTCTCAGTTACCTTCTCGTCACTGTGACGCAACGCTCAACATCTACAACACTGGGGAGGGAAGATTTACTTTAGCTAATAGTTTCAGAAGATCTCAGTCCATTCATGGGTGGGCAGCTGGGAAATGTTGGAACCACATATCAGGGTTGGCTCCGGGTCCAGGGCCAGAGCCAGAGCTCCAAAGACAGAGATTCTCACAGCACGGAGGAACAGAGACAAGTCGGGGAGGAGGGGCAAAACCAGCACACGCCCCTTCCAACAGGCCCCACCTCCCAATGCTACACAGCATCCACAGGTACATGAGGCCTCTGGGGACACTCCAGATATAAACCACAACACTACCCATAGGTACAAGAGGCTTCTGGGGGCAACCCCAGATCCAAACCACAACAGATGCCCATTCACTGGACACCTGATGGGCTCATCCCAGAGTCCCCTTGACTTTGTGAAGAAATGGGAGCCGGTAGACAAACATGTTCTCAGTCCTAGACCCACACCAGGATTTTCATGTATGTCACCTCTTTTCTATCAGGAAGGAAATGGGGTGTGTATTTCACCACCAGGAGGGTCCACAGAGGTAGCCACAGGTGTCTGGTTTAGGCCACTGCCTACTTGCTCCTTAAGTTTAACCACCCGGAGAGATTCGTGTGGTGCCTCCCCCGAGCACACCCATCACACGGAAAGGGCCCTGAACTGGGGGTCGCACGAGCTGCAGGGCCTGGACGCCCTGCCTTTCCAAGGGCGGGGCTCCGGGCGTTGGCACTGCAGCCTCCCTTGGGCCTGGCAGCTGTCCTCAGCAATCAGGTTGCCTTTTTACTTCACAACTGAATCCAGTGAACCCTTTTTCTTCCCCACGATAAAGTGAAAGTAGAGAAAAACAGTCGGAAGCAATGAACCTTCATGACGTACTCACAGGAACGGCATTGGTGAGGGACGCCCAGAGCAGAAGCAGCCCGAACCGCGTACTCTGCCCATCCGTCTCTGCCTCTACGACATCCAGCACGGCCTGCATCACCGTCTGCTTAAAAGAAGTAAACGCCGTCACACCATGGTTCTAAGACAAAGACTGACGCTGGTAACTCAGTGATCGCGCATTCATTTTTACGGCAAGAGGTTACTCCTGCAGCTCCTAGGCCAGCAGCTGAGGCCTGCTGAGATCCATACACACGCTGCTTTGGGACACTTAGGGCCAGGAACACACGGGACTCAGCTGCACTTCTGTCTGAGTCAAGGCCGCACTCAGTCAAGTAAGCTGAGTTACCTTGGTCAAATGAACCACTTTCTCATTAGTCAAGTTTCTCATCCAAGGGCACAGATGCCAAACAGCAGGGCACACGGAAGGCCCGTACACGGACACCAGCATTCCCCAAGGCTGGTCTGAGGGTATCTGGATCAGTGTTTTAAGTGTGTTCAGAGTACGCTGCTAAGAGGGGCAGTGAGTGAGATTCCCAGGCAGGATTCATGCTGGCAGAGAGAGGCTGGGCTTTTTTAAGGGACTGGGGACAAGAGATGGCTAGAATTAGCAGGTGCAGAATCTCAGAAATGCATTTTCTGGGGCATCTGACTCTTTGTTATCTCCCACGAGCACAGGCATTGTACCTAGGGTTCTAAATATCAAGGCTGCAAATTCATAAGGTCATTCACTCGGCCTCCGATGGGTCCTTCCCACTGAAAAACAGTTCCTCTCATCCCACGCTGGCTTCATCAGGATGAGAGCCCTGACGCGTGGCTGTGCGGTATGCACTGGGCAGGCTGCACTGCAGAGAGAACGTGAGCACAGGGGCTGGGGGCCGAACCCGCGCTGCTGGGGGATGAGCACCTGGCTGGGGGTACCTGCTGCACTGGAGTTTTGTTAGTGCAGCTGCCTGTAAATGCTTGAAGCAAAACCTGCCATGTATTACATTTTAATAAGTGTTATCTTTTTTATCTTCCGTAAGTATCTTCTCTCAGGAAAACACCAGCAACAGAGAGACAGATTTCCAAAGCTTTAGAACAAAACCAGACCCCAAGCCACCCCATAGCCTGCACACCATGGGAGACAGGCCGCCCCACGGACCCCCAGCCTGCACACGGTGGGGGACAGGCCACCCCACAGACCCCCAGCCCAGTACTGGGGGAGGTGAGTTGCCCACAGACTCCCAGGCCTTCTCTAAGACTAGGCAGAGAGCTAAAGTTTGACTAGGGCAGCATCTGCTCAGAGCAGCGTCCACCCAGCCCCCCTCCTATAGTTGTTTCCAGATCCCGACCTAAATCCTCCTTGCTCGAACTCACTCCTCCAGCCAAGGGGAGGAATTTAGCTGTAGGTGAGAGAAAACCGGGCACAGGGTCTACGCCTTGCTTGCGCAGGGCCAGTCCTGCTCCAAGTGCCTTCCAGGCATGTGGCCCATTTCGAATCTCCCCTAGATTCCTCATGCATTCTTACACACGTCCCCCGCATCCCTCCTGCACTAGACACCCCTACATGTGCCTTGTATCCCTTGAGCACTGTGACATGTCCGTGCATCCCGTGTGCAGTCTTACAGACACCCTGACATGTCCACGTCCATTCTGTGCTCTTACAGACAACGACATGTTCCGTGTCCGTGTGCATTCTTGCGGAGACTGACACGTACCCTGTGTCACCTGTACCTTCTTACACAGATACTCTGACATGTCCGATGCTCCTTGTCCCTTGTACACACTCACAGGCACCCTTATGCGTTTCCCGTGTCCCTTGTGCATTCTTACACAGCTCTAGTGACAGAAAACCAGGTACAGGGCCCATGTCTTGCTTGCGCAGGGCCAATCCTGATCCAAGTGCCTTCCAGGCCTGCAACCCACTGTGAGCAACCACAGTCACGGCTGGGCTGAGCACCTGCAGAAACTGAAGCACACCACGGCTTGCGGGAAGGGAATGAGACAGCTGTCTGGATTACAGCGGAGGGGCTTGCCTCAGCCCCAACAAGGAAAGGAGCACTCGGAGGGGGGCTAGGCAGGAAGGGCTCTTCCGCAGGTGTCCCAACTTCTTATCTGTTGCTGTGACAAAATACCTGACACCCACATGTAGGTGGGGAAAGACTGATTTCGCTGACCGTTTCAGAAGTTCTTGCACAGTTACACATAGGCAGCTGTCAACCAGGGAAGCACTCAGACAGACAGAAACCAAGTCAGCAGGGCCCAAGTCATGTGTGCAAACTCGGGCAAGGCCGGAGCCTTCCAGAGGAAGCTGTAGTAATGTTTCTTCTTCCTTCCTCTGTTTAGTTGAACCTGGCAGTAAGGTGCTTCCCTTGCACCCCAAACAGTGATGGTGCCCCCCTCACTTCCTGGCCTACAAATCAACAACACATACCCGAAAGCTCTGCCCCGTCCATCCTGCAATCTCAACACGATCCCCGCAGGTCAAACCCAAAGCACCTGCCCCTTCTAGCCAGGCCCCACCTCCAAGTTACACAGTTTCACAGTTATCCCACTACATCAAAATCCATGAGGCTTGGTGGGGGGCGGGGGGGGGGGACAACCCTCCAAATCTAAACCATAGCACCATGCCTGTCTGAAAGGGACTGTCACATGAGACTCCGCCAACGCTCTTGCACACGAGCCACCAGGACTGGTGCAAAGGGCACGTACATCATGCGAGATCCGCCCTGCCGTCTCACAAGACACCACTCGTCACGAATCCCGTGGCCAAGGATAAGTTCAAAAATCTCCTCATCTGCATCGTCAACAACGCCCTCTTTCTCAACCTCTTTGCGTGTGCGGTGGTCTACTGTGGCACACGTGTTCCCGCTGTAACAGCTCCCTGTTCTCATATAAACACCATTGTTCACTGCAGAATTGCTCTCTGGGCCACCAGCTCCAGCACCCAGGCTGTCTCTGCTGTGCCGCCCCGTGCCCATTAGCAACCCAGCATCCTCGCTGGGGTCCAGAGAACTGCACGGGGCCACACGGCAGTCATTTTCCTTCAGGTCCGGAGGCACTGCACATGTAACACGTGATCTCACACAGCTGGTGGCTGTCCATAGGTCATGACATTTTCCAGAATGATTAACCTCTTTGACCCCCAGCCTTCTGCGTTTAACAATCCCTAGCTTCCTTGGTATTAAAGTCATTTTAAAACCAAATGAGAAATGACTTGGTGAAATGTGTAACCCTTTGGCTGGCATAAAGTGAGCACTGCCAATGTTAGCTCATGCCTAATTATCATTCTGTAATGACAGAAATTGTTTATGTGTGAATTTCATTACTGTGGGTCTCCACCATGCTTCCAAAGTTCTTACAAGATGTATTTTTACTTCATAAAAATCCTGTATTTTTTTTCTAGAATTGGGGCTTAAATCTAGGGCCTTCACGTTAAATTGTATCACATCCCCAGAACTGTTTTCTGATAGGGTCTTACAAGTTGCCCTAGCTCCTCAGCTTAAGCTTTGACTCTCCTGCCTCAGCCTGCTAGTGCACTGGGATGATACAGATATTTTAATCTTCTGAAATGCTAATCTGTGGCATTACCGTGATTTGAATGGGGCTATTAATGGCATACTTAGAAAAAACATGGAATTACCAAATTTTACATGAGTATGTATATATAATATTTTAAACATGAAATACAGCTTCTATCTAGTATTCTGCTTCAGTGTAGGCCACTGAGATCTACTTATACAGTAAGAGAACCTTTGTGTTCTCTCCCTAGCCTACATGTCTTAAGATGTGGACGTAACAGCCATCTCAGAGTAACACGGTCTCCTCCCAGCAGCCTGCAGCTGGACTGGCTTCTGCAAAGCTCAGTCCCGACCGCATCAAGCTCCAGGACCACCGGCCCACAGGACCGGGACCTGGACAGGGACCGCTGGACCCACAGACCTCAGAGCCGGGAATGCTCGGATACTCCTGGGCGTTAGGCCCTCAATCCTGGAAACACAGGAGTGTCTGTCTGGGTCTGTCTGCATTGTAGGATAGCTGCCTGCTCTCCTGATCAGGATGGAGACGTCTGAAGACCTGCACGGTCTTTAAAGACAGTCATTTTCTCTAGAGTTAAGCAGCTGCTCATCACAACATGCGATGCACAACTAAAGAAACAAGGTGCTTCTGGCGCCGGGTGCTACCAGGGCCTTCCACGTCAGCCGCCACCACCTTCCGTCACTCCCATGATGACTCTTGAGAGGCAGGTGAGGCACTGGGGCCACCGCCACACAGCTGGTGGCAGGGTCTGAGGCCAGGCAGCTCAGAGCAGGGATAGCAGGCTCAGTCAGCGCATCCCCCCAGTCACTCCCAGAGCTGACCCTCACCGCCGCCCGCAGGAGGAGCTGTGACACGGTGGACGGGTCACTGGGCGCAACTTCCCACAGGCCTTGCTGGAGGAACCTCAGGCCCACAGTAACACTTCAAACAAAACACCGAATGTGCGTATGGCCAGGGGCACACCAGGCACAGAAATGGCACCTAATGGAAACACGTTTTTTCAGTTCACACGTCTTAAACAATTACACATTACCATGGTCTTCATCGAACATACATCTTAGCGCAGAAGCCAAGAACCACTCACCCCAGATGCGCCTTCCGCAGGCTCGGACGCCTTTATATCTGGAGTCACTTTCTCAAACAGCGCTAAGAGCCATTGTTTGGATCTTGACCAGTTTCTACATGGGGAAAAGAATTTATGAGGAGCAACTACTGTGAAAGCACGCTAGGAGCCGCGGGTCACGACACAAGAGGGGAAGGCGTGAAGCGCAGACCCAGCCGTCTCTGCTTCCAGGGAAGCTCCCACCACGCAGGCCGGTCCTCAGAAATCACCCGCACGCATGTGTGGGGTTGCGGCAGCCAGTCTAGGTCCTCTGCCAGTCAGGGCTGGATGCCTACTGGGCTGGCAGTGAACCAGGGCGCAGGGCACCACCTGCTGGGCTTACTTTGACCGCGGCTGTTTTCAATTATGAGAGGATGGGAAGCAAGTGCTGGTAAGTGGGCAAAGCCCCTACTTCCGCCTCCCGCCCGGCCCCAAGGTGCACCCCACAGGTCTGAATGCTGGCATCTGTGCCACAGCCAGAGGCTGGATCCCAGTTCCTGAGGAGATGATCCCCGGAGCCGGGGCCTTTCAGGAGGTAGCTGCCTAGACGGTGGCAGGAAACCCTGAGGATGGTAGCGGTCCCCCGGCGGGAGCCCCAGCAGAACTGCTTCCCCTTCCTCCAAATGAGGACAGAGACCAGGGGCGGTCTGCAGTCCGGATGAGAGGACGGCCCCCCTACAGCGTAGCAGCCTGCACAGGCTCTGGCTCCCCAGCCCCCAGGACGAGGCTGTGAGCCTCTCTGTTGTCTGTGAGCCACAGAGGCCAAATGGAGGAAGACAAAGTAACTTCCAAAAGGTTAAAAACTCCTGTAGTTATTCTGTATTTCAATCACTCTGCAAACATTTGCCAGGGCCAACTGGGGGTATATATTCAGCTACGACCAGGAGCTATAGTAGAGGACAAAAAAGGAAGAGAATTCCTTACCTGAGGAGCCATTCTGGGATCTGGGATCCATACTCAAAGCCCTCATCATACTCTTGAAAATGTCGATAGAATTCCTCAATTTTCCCCTTCTGCGTGGGAAACAAATTTTTCTTAAAAAGAACATTCACTGTGCTTGCATAAAGGATGTGCCTACAAAACAGAGACACAGCCCATCAGACCGAGCGGCAAACAACAGCACTAGGTAGAAAAGCGCGTCACCAAACAGTGACACGTCACAGGGAGGGCACGCGCGGCAGGCTCTTCCGGGGATGAGAATCTGCAGAATTTGCTAACTGTAGTGAAGATAACTTGGGGCCAATGGCGTAGTGCCCTCCTTATCTGAAGACTTTAAAATCCTGAGCAAGCAGGACAGACACTGGCAAACACGAGACAATGAACAGGAATAAAGTGAGTCAACAGAAGACAGCAAGCATTTGTTTAGAAAATAAGAACTATGGCTTCGGGTGGCCGCAGTGAGGATGCAGTGGGTCAGGCGGTGGCGTGCTCACTTCTCACAGGTCTTTCAGATTCATGCTATTGCATGTCAGAATATGGAGCTTGTCAGCAGTGACTTCTACTGTAAGAATCAAGTGATTATGCTGACACACTTAGAAAAAAGTAGCCAATATAACCTAATATTCAGGGAAACAACTAGTAACAATGGTATTTCACTCTTTCCGGATCTCCCCCTGCAGTTTTCAAAAATACCCAGGGCTCTGCCCTCCTGAGCTATGGACGGACGCTGGGCCACACGCGCCAATTTGGACTGGGCTGAGTGCTGGTTATCTGGTTTGCCCTCCCACTCCTGTCCTGACCTCTAACAATACGTCCACATCGCCATTTGGGCTGTAACTATTGGACGTGGCCTCAGCACTACCACACTCCCCTGAGGAGGATAGCTGTTCAGATGGTCCAGCTTCCCAGACCTCTGTACACAGGCGGGGAACTTTTCTTGCAGCTCCCCTGCCCCACTTTTAACATTCCCAGCAACTACCAGTCCAACCCCTCAGTGGCTCTCGGGTATCACGGGACCTCCTTCTAAGAGAGCCCTCGGGCCTGCCCTGAGGCCTGCACTGACCTCGCCTCCGCTTCCTTTTCAGCGTCCAGACATCTCCCGGACCCCGTCACCCATGGAGTGCCCACCTGCCCCGTCCTCTCCATGTCTCTGTCCCACCAATCACAAACTGCGTGGACTGACAGATGGACGACAACTAGGAGGAGAAATCTCACGTGGTAAAGACCCAATGCTTGGGCTGACCGAGGTGAAATTACTAGGTAGTAAGATGAACATGTCCATCCTACTTGCTGCCCACAAAATACAACTGCTAGACAAAAAACTCCCAGCAATTAAAATTCAAAAGATTTGTATACTCTCTCAGTAGCCCAGTTAGAAAACTTCATTACTCTGCCAGATAACTGTGGAAGCCCAGTGCACTGGCTTCTGTATTTTTACCTGACGACTAAGGATTACACCATGCCAAGGCATCTGGTTACCTCACGAGCTTGTTCAGATCCATGCACCCACGGGTGCCCAGGCTTTCCAGCTGGTCATGGAACTCCTCGGTCAGCTGCCCGGCAAACTGATGCAAGTGTAAGGTCCCCATTTTCCCTTTCATTGCAGTATGCAGCTTCTCATGCAATGATAAAAAGATATCCTTTGGCACTGAGGCTGTAAACAGAAAAATTGTTTTCCAAGTCAACAGAGCCCTGAAGCCTACAGTGAAGATCACCTGAGCATTCCTTGGTCCGTGGTGACTTCCAGTTCATGACATCACTCGCCGCAGGGAAGAGCAGACAAGGCTGGGCCCACATGGAGGGACACCAAAGGCCAGAGGGCTCCTCTGAGGAGATGACCCAGACATGGTGGGCAGCAGGCTGGCATTTCTAGCCCCTCCTTCCCCGGCTGTATTCCAGGCATACTGACGGCATGCAGCGCTCCCCCTCCAGGCACACTCAGAAGCCGACAGGCTTGCCTCCTTCTCTACACCCCTCAGTCTCCCTCACAACACACACACAGGCGGTCCCAGTCCCTCCTGCATGTCCTCCTGGGGTCGTCCCGAGGAGAAGGCCCCCCTCGCTTGGGCAACTCTGACCTACCATTTCCTCTACATTACCATAAATGCTCTTCCACAATATGTATTTTCTCATTAGGTTCGGAGGGTGGAAGTAGGAAGTCTTTGAATTAATTTCTTTTGTTTTACTGTCTTTGAGGTCATTTTTCAAAAAGAATTTCCATTTTATAGCTCATCATTCTATTATGTGTAAGTTACATTCTGAATAAACTAATTTCAATAAATCTCTAGGTTTCCTGAGCATGAATATCCTCTTTCTTTTTGTGACAGAGTCTCACTCTGTAGTCCAGGCTGGTTCTGAGCTCACTGGGAAGCCCAGGCTGGCCTTGAACTCACAGTCAATTCTCCTGCCTCAGCCTCCAAAGTGCTGGGACTGCAGGTGTGCGTCACCATGCCTGCTTTGCAACTGAACCCAGGGCCTTGAGCACACGCAGGCAAGCGCTGGAATCACAGAGCTACACCCCCAACCCGGTGCATGCACGTTCTTCACATGAAAGGGGAGAAAACCTGCCTCAGGAGTAAGTTACAACACCCTCCACCCACTAAACAGAAATGTTTAAACACAGACGTCCCCAAGGAGGAGCGGCGAAGCCTTGGTCATTGGCATACGCCCTGGATATTTCTTTTTCTGGAGTTCCACGTCACCATACAGACAGAAAGCCTTCACAATATGCATGCTCCTTGGTCAGGAACTCAGCAGCCCACGTATCACCAAGAATTAAATAGAGAAATTTAGCCAACTTGAGATTTACACGCAAATACAAAAATGCTATTAACTACTGATAGCTTTTAAAACAAACTTTTTGTTTGGCTTTGTCTTTATAGCAAGAACAAAACCTAAGAGAAAATCAAGAGAGAGAGCGAGAAGCCAGTGGGAGCAGAGAAAGCAGAGCGAGGAGGCCGGCACCAGAGGGCTGGCATGGTTTCCGGGGGGAGCAGCAGGGGCTTCGGCCCGCGCGGCAGCCTGGGCGCCCCAACAAACACGAACCCACGCGGGAGGCACAGGCAATGTGCCCGCACAACCTCGCGGTCCCCCCGTTCTGTGGAGGGGGTGAGAGGGGCCGCACAGCCTAGGGCTGGGTCACAGCAGACACGCGAAGGGCCTTCCCAGCCCCCTCAGGGATTCTCCAAGGATGCAGAGCAGCCCCAGAGAACGAGGCCAGGGGCTGCCGCCGGCGGGAGCAGTGGGAGCTCAGCAGCGCGTCAGGGACAGCCAGGGGCCTCGTGCATGCGGCGACATGACACACAGGCCACATGTTCTCCAAGAAATACAGCGCGCTGGTCCCTGCTCACTCCCATGTCCAGAAGGACCCAAGTGCCTTAGGCTGCCAAGAATGCGCTTTTCAGTGATCACAGCCCTCACACGTGCTTCCCGTCACCTGGCCCTACTTTAAGAATAAAAAAGCACGCGCCTGCAGTGGCAGCACTCCGGGAGGCTGAGACAGCAGGATCCCAAGTTTAACGAGCCCCACCTGGGTAATGCTTAGCAAGTTAGGGGAATCCTTTCCCAAAACAAAACAAAAACAAAAACAAACAAACAAAAAAAAAGAAAATGAAAAAGAATTGCGGACGTAGCTCAGGATAAAGGCCCTTAGCGCAACCACCACTGGTGAAAAAGATAATGGGCCCTTGCTCTTGACAGAGGAAGAAAGTGTAATTTTCATCTACAGTTACTGGGATTCCAGAGTTTCACTTCAAAGGAACTATTTGGAAATAACCTTTACCTGTGTGATAGACGGGATTTTGTACTGCTAGCTCAAAATTTACACTTTTGGATTTTAGAAACACGTGAACTCCCTCCTCTTCAGTGACGAAGGTCATTCGGGTTCCCAAGGCACAGACAGTAAACACTGGTCCATACTGCAATGAAACACATGCAGATATTAAGTTAGGGGCAGATCCAAGCCATGGGGAGGTCACAGTGGCTTCCCTAAAGAACCCCCAAGTGGAGTTACAGCCAAGACAAAAATGATTATGATGCCATCTGGTCACCAACTATAAACACTGACCATTTCAGACACATTACATCATGTACGTCTTTGTTCTGTTCTAATTATGTTTGCAATAGGGTAATGTTAATGTTTAATTTTCCTTTCTATTAGAAAATAACTGTAAATAACAATTAGAAATGTAACAAAATTGTAACCTTTGAACACTGTTTCCAAGATATCAACAGGTTTGTAGTAGGCAAGAGTTCCACGTGTCTTACGAAAGGCATCACCGCTTCTCGGCCTTTTGGCTAAGATCAGGTGAAGAAAGGCATCAAGCTGCCGGCAGGTTTGACAGAAAATCTAGTCACTCACCAACCGCCAGCAACCCTAACGCTTCTTACCTTCAGAAGGACCGTTTCACTTGCACATCTCACCCAGTGATCTCCACTCAAGACACTGGAAGTCGAGAGCAGCCTCACCCCCCCCAAATCCCGCAAAGCACACACGATGACACTCCCTCTCCACGCTGTCCCTCCTGGCACCTGCGGGACGTCCTGCCCTTGCCAAATGGTTGTCTCCTTTCCTTGTGTCCCGGACCCCACACTCTCTCTGCACCTTCTCTTCCCTCCATCACTCATTTTCCACCACTCTAGATCACTCCCCAAAGCCTGTAAACACACTCTACCATGAGATCAGACTTCAAAGAGGCCATGACCTTGCCAGGGTAAGAGACTATACCACCGTTTTCTAGCTATAATTTAGCATTTTCTTTGATTACCAACACAGGCTACGACCCACATCCCTTAGCACTGGAAGAAGGCATCATATGCCCTTCGCAGGCATTATAAACACGCGTGTCAACACTTCAACTTCAGTAACTTCAGCACGCATTGCCCCCTGTCACACCGTGCCGGGGTCCCTGGGCAACTGTGGACCTGGGTCAAGTCTCAGTACTACCCATCTACACTGGTTTACTAGTCAATACTTAGAAAAACATGAGTCAATTTCATTGTGTCTTAGTTCTGTCGGAATGTGAATTTTTAACTGGCCATTAGGAGAGTGGCCTGTCCCAGCAGACACATTCAGCGGCCACAAGGGTACACCAGGCAAGCTCCAACACTGTACAACTGCAGACATGCGGTGTTTGAAGCAGCTCACTGCAACACACTGCAGGACGGAATAAAAACTGGTCACGTGCAGTTACACAGTCCACGGCACTGGGGCTCTTCTTTCTGTTCCTTGTGCACTGTCAACAGCCTTAGTGTTGTAAGGACACAGTACACAGTGTCTCTTAAACGGTGTTCCTATTTCTGCCTGGCAGCAGGGGGTGCTACAGCTTGACTCTGGAATGTCCCCCAGAGCCTCACACATTGGGTTATGGGGCTAGAAGAGTCCTGGGTGGACAGAGGAAGTCACGAGGTGTTGTGAGGTGGGGCCTGGTTGCGGACATGGCCGCTGGGGCGACGCTGGCTGGGGCAACGCTGGGCGGCGCTGGGGAGAGGCCGGGGCGTGGCTAGGGCGTGGCCTGGGAGGTAGGCTTCTGCCTCTGGCTGCATCCTTTACCCTGCTTCCTTTGCATCTGCTTCTAGCTGTCTTCCTCCACTTAGGGCCCTTCTACCACGGCTGACCAATCACGATGTACAGAGCTAAAATAGGACCCTCCTCCTTTAAGTTGTGAGTGGGGGATACTGTGTACCCAGGACAGGAACCTGAGACACAGGGAATGAACTCTGGCTTTGAGCCATGCTAGGCTCAAACGTGGGATTCCCCAGCCTCAGCATCCCAGAGAGCTGGGATTATAGGTCTGTGCCACCACGCCCAACTGTGTGCTCTTTTACACTACATGTTGGCGTATCAATATAGATTAACTGTATCAATTACAAAAAAAATCACAGAGATTTCATGTGCTCCTTCCACTGCCCTATTTTGTGCCAGTGTTAACACCATGCGAACCTACAGTACGAACAGCATCACCCAGGGGGCTTCCTGGAAGCCTTTCAGTGGCGCGCCCACCCTAACCCCTCGCCTGTCCCCCCACAGCCCTTGGCGACCACTGATCTCCTTTTCTACCTCTCTGAATTTCCAGGATTTTAGATAAAGGGAATTCTACACTGCTCAATCTTCTGGAATTGGGTGGTGGTGGGGTGGGTGGGGGTGTGGGTGGGGGTGTGTGTTGCTATGGACGGAGCCCAGGGCCTTTTCACTGAGCTATACCCACAGCCCACTTTTATCTTTCTGATTTTGTGACAGGGTCTTGTGGAGTCACTAAGTGGTCCAGACTGGGCTTGAAATTGTGATTCTCCTGCCTCAGCCTCCCTGACTGCTCAGACTGCTGGCCTGTGGCACGGGCCCTGGCTTTGCTGTGTTCACTTGGTGTAACTCTCCAGAGATTCTTCCCACCTGTATGTAGTGTGCGTCCACACTGCACTCCCTCACATCTGGGAGCCGCAGCCTGTGGCAGGCTGAGGCGGCAGCAGCCCACTGACACCCGAGTTCTTTCCCAGCTGGAGCTCCTGCAGGCTAACCCGCTCATCCCTTTTAACCTTGCGAACTACAGTGCTCTAACCTCTCCTTGTTTTCGCAACGAGTGTGTTTTGTGCTGAGTCATGTATGTGCCACACTCAGAATTTAACTACTGCAAGCAAAGGGCAAGATTTTCTATTCCCAATAAGGCGGCCGCAACGTGAAGCTCATTTCGTTCTCCGAGCCTGGTGCGGCGCTCAGTTTTTGAGTAGTAGCAGGGGAATTAATACACTAGACCGCTTAACTGCTAAAAGCGGGTGTTACAGGACACGAAGGGCCTTGGATCCCTACAGCCAGGGTCTTTGCAGCTTTCCCCAAAAACTGCTGGATGAAGGACCCAAGCTGAACAGACTTCAGGACGGGTTTCAGAGTCACTCTAAAAGTTACTGGATCTAATCCTCAGCTTCCTCAGATTGTAAAACAATCGTTAAAAAAATGCCCAAGGCCAGGATAGCCTTGGGGCACTTGGTTACCTAGTTACAGCCAATCAGAAAGGAAAACTAATCTGGCTTTTCTGGGCCTGGGGCAAAGAGTAAACAAACCTGTCATTCCTGGGCCTGGGGCAGAGTCAAGAAATCATAAATAAGTTGCCCAGTGACAACTAACCAATCACTCGACGCCCCCTTAGACCCTGCTCAGGCCACTGAAACACCACACTCATTTGGTTACATCCAAAAGACTCCTGAAAGGTCATGATTGGGTTATAACCAAAGTTATGGCCACTCTGTCTCTCTAAGCGGTCAGCATCGCCGTCATAAAAACTGTGTACTTACGATTGGTCCTATGTAAACGATAATGCACCTGTGTCACATCTCCTGAGACCACCCCTGCCCCTACCCCATAAAAACCCTGCTCATCCTTTGTTCTGGGCTCTCTGCACGGATCCACTGCGTTGGTAAAAGTCAGAGAGCCCGAGCTGAAGCCCGAATAATAGCTCCTTGTTCTTGCAGGCGTGACTGATTCTCTGGTTATTTGGGGCTCCCCGAAATCTGGGCATTTACACCAGAGACGCCGGTTAGAAACTTCCCCACCACGGGGGCCAGCGACCCTTCTTTCTCGTCTCTAGGCGGTTCAAACAGGGGACTGCTTGGTCACAGCTTTTTGAAAGTCCTTAGAGGAGGCAGAATTACAACTTTGAGCCTGGTGTGGTGTGAGCGTCGCCTAGCGGTAGCAGTGGCACATTGTTCAAGGTGGCGGGCCTTTACACTTTCAAGCCTTACCTGACCAGGTGACCAGACAGAGGGGGAAAGGGAAAGAAGATAAAGGTCATTAAGTTGTGATAAACTTGGCCCTGAGCCAGTGCCTTAGACCTTCCTGGGTAGATTGTGCATCTTGCCAATAGGAAGAGGCAGGAGGGGGGGCCCTAGGGATTTAAGTCAGTACCTACCACGTTTTCCATGTGCCTTTCTCCACTAGCACGTGGGAAGGTCATCCTTTTTGCAAAAAGAAAATTAAACCCTCATACTCTGTCATCCATGCCTCACATGTCCATCCTTTGTTTGGACAGGTAAATTTCCTACGAGCCGCTTCTAATATCTGGGAAAGTTGGAGAGATCATAACATAAATAGAAAATAAAAATGAACTGAGGACGGAGCTCCGATGAGCAAGAAACCTCTCTGCTCCCCGTGCCTGGCCCGGGGAAACCATGCGCCAGGCACACCGTTATGTCCCAAAGCAAATCCCCGCTCCAGACAACTTCCGGCTCCCTCCAGCAGCCCACGCCTTCATTTCCGGTTCCCCCTTCGCCCTTCTCTGCCGCCTCCTACTGCCGGTCTGAGATTTAATGGAAAGAACAAACTAGACCACCTCGGAAACCCCCACCTGCTCCGGCCGCATACCTTGATTCTCGCTCGCTCTATGAATTCTAGCGGCGCCTTCCCAAACTCCAACGCAGCTCCAATCCAAGGAAGCCAGCCCCGGATGCACGGGGGTCTGCGCGAGCCCCTCAGCGGAACGAGTAAGAGAAGCGCCACGCAAGCCAGGGCGACGACAAGCGCCGCGGGGAAGATGGACTCCATGTTCGTCTCCACTCTTCCCGACGCCGCCTGCTCCGAGTCCTGCTCCGGATCCTCCTCCTCGCCCGAGGCCCGGCCGTCCCCCGCCCGACCTCCTACCGTCCCTCCCCTGCTGCTGCAACTACTTCTCTTCCGCAGGCACAGCTTCTGTCCGTCTCAGTAATTACCTGGCTTCGGCACCCTCGCTCCCGCCCGCCTCCGCCGGGCGAGCGGGACGGCACGCGCCCTGTTGTTGTGAGACCGTACGGCCAATCGGAGACGTCACAGGCCCCGGATGTCCACATTTCCCACAAGTCCGCAGGACTCTCGAGTACTACTCGAGCGCCGGACCACTCTAGAGACGATCCTGACCGGGAAGACTACACTTCCCAGAAGTCCGCAGGACTCCAAGTACCCTTGGAGCGCCGGACCACTCCGGAGAGAACTCAGGAACGGGAGGACTACATTTCCCAGAAGTCTCCCAAGCTCCGGGTACCGGGGCGCCGGACCGCTCACTCCTGGCAGTCGGGCATCCTGGGCGAGCGAGGCGGTATGGTTTCTCCGCTCCCGGTAGACAGTTGAGCAGGGCCGCCCGGCGGGTCCCCGGTGCGAGGGCTCGCTGTCGTTCTGACTAGCTGCTGGATGTCTGTCCCGGAGGAGGAGGACGCGCTCCCGCCACTCGCGCAGAGATGGCCCCGAGCAAGCAAGTTTCTGCTGTCGGGCTGCGCGGCCACCGTGGCCGAGCTAGGTACCACGCCCGGCCTCGGGGCTGGGGCCGCCGCGTCGCGGGAGGGTTCCGGGATGGCGTCCGTCTTCCCCCCGGGGCCGTGCGCGCATCATCCAGCACCTGCATGGCGGACGGACTGGGCAGGCGGGGGGTTGGGGGCCCTGCGGGCGTGGCTTTCTCTGCACCCCACTCCTCCCAGAAGGACGCGCCCGGCTGCCTCAGTGAGCCTTTTGGAAGCCGCGTGGCACTCCTCTCAGAGTCATTTTCTCTTTCATCAGGATGACCCTTTTTCATCCATCCCTGTCGTCATTCTTACCCAACTGCGCTGCCTTTTGAAGCCCCCTACCTTAAGGTTACCTAATCCCACCCCCTCCCCAGTAGATCTCACCTGTACTGTGTTTACCTTAAGAAAGCATCCTGGGGCGTCAGTGATGGGTACATGCCAATCACAAGGCAAGGCAGTTACTGTTATAATTCCCCCAGCCTTATTATAATGACTGCAGCCCCAGGGCCAGAGGGGATGGCGTTCAAAAGCCCCCGATCTGACCTTACAGGCTGCTGGGACACAGCAGAGAAAGATAGTTACACGCTGCTCCTAAGGGATGGAGCCGTTTTGAGGTATTATTAGAGCCTAGACTGGTTGTGTCTGCCTGAGTCAGGGAAGTCTTTAATAAGGGACCCCCCCAAAATGGAATCACAAGCCCCACCGCCACACACTCCCTGCCGAGCTTACCTGTGAGTTTCAAGATGATCTGTGCGTTTTCTTGCCCTAAAAATAAAGGTTCCTCTCCGGTGCATTTCTAAGGGTCAGTCCTGTCCTTCCCATGTTCGCCTGTTAGTTATGACAGCACAGGCAGCACGGGTTCTCTGCTTTTCACTCTTCCGTGCTTGGCCTTTGGCTAATCTATTTTTTCTATCTTGTCCCAAAGCTGATGGAGGAGTTGTAATTTTGAATGTTTTTACTGGTAAGATTCATCCACCTTTAAACAAAACAAAACAAAAAATCCTGTGATGACACTTGCTTGTAATCTCAGCATTTGGGAGGCTGAGACAGGAGGACTGCTGAGTTCCAGGAGAACCTGGGCTATGTGGGAATGTCAGGACCAGCCTTGACCGCAGAGTGAGAAACTGTCTAAGAAATAACAAAAGAAAGAAAGAAAAGAGAAGGAAGACCTAGTATCAGGCTGCTGAATAAGTAACTCTTTATTCTGGTTCTTTGTTTACCTGATACTTCTCCTTGGCACTTGAAGGCTTTTGTTCAGAACTCATGGGGAGAATTGTAAGAGATGGGAAGTGGGGAGAGGAGGCCAGGGAGTCAGCATACAAGATGGTTTTGAGGACTGATCGACCCAGGAGCCTGAAACACAGAGGAACCAGAAAGAAAGCGAACTTTATTTTGAGAGGCAACATCTGTGCTTACATAGAGGCTTCTGTTTCTTAGGACTTATTTTTCAGGTTTCATTTGTCTAAACCTCATTGTTCAAATTCTCCACCTAAGAGCTGTTTCTCCTTTAGGGAAAGTGCTGGCAAGGCAGGCAGCAAGGTTTCCAAACACCAGGAGAAAGAATTCAGCTAACGTCACCTCGTCGGGTTTGTTATGAGGGGTGTTAAGGTTTCGTATGAGGCGGGGTGTCCTTGAGGAGCCTCGTGGCATGTTAGTACTGGTCACTGACTTGTCTGTGTGTCTTTATTTCAGAGCTCCGGGACGTTGTGTAAAGTTAGCAGCTTGCTGTCCTTGCCGTGGGTCTGGTGGCTTAACTCTAATTCACAATATAAACATGATTTTTTTTTACAAATACACTTAGTACTGAGGTCACACGTAGGAAACACATGAAACTGATCAGTGCTGCAGCAGCAACACATGCCTCAGAGAAAGAGCATTGAGCATCTCCCCCTTGTACCCAAGAGAAGGCACAATCACTGTCACTAGCCTGAAATTTCTGAATAAAAAGGGTTGTCCCTTTTTGACTTTGCACTGGTTACGCAGGAGGCTTTGCACAGTGGTTCTTAAACTGCGAGTGGTTTTCAATCCAAGATTTGTAACCTCTCTGCTGAATCAGACCCTGGGGACCAGGGGCTGGGAAATTGGTTGCATTTTAACAATCTCCTAGGCCGATTATGACGTATTCCAAAACTTGAAAATCGCCAATCTTTGGGAAACACTTGTCCTGTGATTTTCGAACTTTTGCGGGTTTCTCCAGATGTTTTGGCTCTCCCCCCTTCATTCATTGTGTCGCTGTCGTTGTTAGCCACCTTTCCCCTCGATCTCACAAAAACTCGGCTCCAAATGCAAGGAGAAGCTGCCCTTGCTCGGCTGGGAGAAGCTCCAGGGGAGCCTGCTGCTTATAGGGGCATGGTGCGCACGGCCCTGGGCATCGTGCAGGAGGAAGGCTTCTTCAAGCTGTGGCAAGGAGTGACTCCTGCTATTTACAGACACGTAGGTATTTATCTTGATACCTGCCGGTAAGTTTTGTTATCGTTCTGTGTCCATCTCCTGGGCTTTTCTGTTTACTTAGCTGTGTCCAGAAATCAGCAGGTGCCTTCCTCCCCCCCACCCCCTGAAATGACAAATGAACGTAGAATCTTTTGGGAAAATAAGAAATGTAACTACTCGTGCTCGTAGAGGTATTAGGACTGAGTACTCATGATATTTGTAGGGTACTTTAAAACGTAATCAACAACAACAACATCCTATAACAATATCCACAATTGATAGATCTCAACAATAGACACAAAGGGTCTTGAAAGGCCATGTTTCTGTACTTTTCCTCTCTGACATTTTTCTGGATAAAAAGTTTTTTTAAAGATTTAAGAAGGAAGAGGTTTGTAACTGATGTCATTTCCCTCTGCTTTATAAATTTTAAAAGTAAGAACGTATTTCGTTTACATTCCTTGACAGTCAAAACGTATTTCCTGGAAGGCCAAGTGTTGTACACCTCTGCCCCATACATTGGTGGCAGGGTCTCCATTTGGGATGCCCCTTCCTGTTCCCACTCTGGCCGTGTGGCATGTGTCCTGCCTCGGTTTCCCAGGCTTCCCGACGAGCTCTGGGGCCCTGAAGAATAACCGTGGGAGACGGTAGTAGGTGCTAGCGAGAACACTTTGCTACCCAGCATCCGGTGACAGTCCCTGGCTCAGGGTTGCCGACTTCTCCCCTTTGGACAGGAGATGGAAACCTAGGCTGGGAAGGAGACTGGACAGGCATGACGTGTGGCTCCTGTGCCTCCAGGTGCCCCCGAGCACACAGGGACCTGTGAGCAAACAGTGCCCAGTTCTAATGTCTGTTGGCTCTTAAAGATCCGGTTCTTCAGATGAGAGAGATAGAGTGTGTCCCCAAGAAAGCCAGAATTGGGCACAGAGAGTTTTTGTTGTGTATTTACGGTTCTGAGCATCCTAAAACTATGGAATCAGCTTCCTGACACACAGGGAAGAGCCCTCTCTGTAAACACCACGTGCTTGTTGTAATAATTTGATTTTCCGACTTTTGAAATAGCCTGAGTTCCACCACTTCTCATGTGCATTTTGCTGACAACCTTGTGTTGTTTTACCGTGAAGATTCCTTTCATGTGTTGGAACCTTGGCTGAAAGCGTTATGTTAATAGAGCAGCCTGACCCGGAGGTGCTTTGTGTTGAGCGAGAAGGCCCATTGTGTTCCCAGCTATGGAGAAGGGCCTTGGCCGTGACAAGGGCCCACAGAGCCTGCCAGGGGAGGCCCGGTCAGCTGGAAGGAACAGCGGCAAGTGACCACAGATCAGCCCAGTCACTGCAGCGTTAGAGCGTGCTGTGCCGGCCCTGGGACATGGGGGGAGCTGGGGGGACAGCCAGACTAGGGAGGCTCCCCCAGAAAGCTCAGACAGTGTGCACGGGACGGGCCCGGTGTGGAGAAACACCAAGCAGCCGGCACCTTCAGAGGTGTGGGGCCCGGGGGGAGGACAGCTAGGAGGTGTGAGGCCGGGCCCGCGAGGCGTCTTGTCTCATGAGCCCAAGCTGAGGTTCCCATGCAATGACTTGTCTTACAGTGTACTCTGGAGGCCGGATGGTCACGTATGAACATCTCCGAGAGGTTGTGTTCGGCAAAGATGAAGGGGAGCGTTACCCGCTATGGTGAGTGTCTATCAGAGCGTGGCTTGCTACCCGAGGTGCGTACCTATGTCAGTTGTGTATGTGTAGGAAGATCACTTATTTGATATTGAAAGAGTTCTAAGGGAGCACCATCTTTTCCCTGCAAATATCAGCCGTTATCATTGTTCTTGTGTTGTTGTTATTATCATTGCTAGGTTAGTTTAGTGAATATAAATATAACACACAAGGTGCTCTTTATTTTCTTCCTTTCTCATTTTTTTAAATGGAGAGGAACTGTCTTGGGCTGCCTATTAAATATATAATATAGTTACTATGTCTTAGTCACTCAACTTTTTATTATAGTGTTGTTTTTTTTTTTTTTTAAAGAAAGAGGGCCAGAAGCGAAGGCAGATTGTACACACCTGCTTGGCTCATACTTTTTTTTTTGTAGTTACAGTCATGGAAAGATGGTCTCAGTTTGGAAAATGCCGCTGTGATAATGTGGCTCAGAAACTCTGGGTCCGTGTGTCAATAGTGTGCTTCACACCTTCTGTTTTCATTGCGTTTGGCTTCCCTGTATACCTAAACCTTACCTGGGCATCTCTGATCTCAGAACTAAATTTCTAAATGAAAAAACGTAATCTTAGAAAGAAGAATCAATGAAATGACCTCTTTTTCTCCAGGGAGGTAACCTGTGATTCATGCGTGTTTCCTGGATTTTGCTTTTATATCTTGAGACATTTTTCTTTAAGTGTATCTCAAGAAAGTAAACCATTATGCTCAACTTGTATCTATTCTCTTAAATAAAAATGAACAGTAAAATCTGAAAGCTTCTATACTTAAAGTTCTTGTTTATTTGAAGGTATTGATTTTTCCTTCACATATATCTTAGGTTCCTTTTTGAATGGTTTTAAGTTCCGTAAGAAAAACACCTTGGAATGGATTTGGAGTTGTTTAATTATAGAGGAGGACGAGGTCCCATAGAGCTTTGCTTTGCATCGTTTTAAGTATTTTTTGATGCGGAAGAAGGGGATGTTATGAATTATTAGTAGTCTATCTTCTCCAGAAAGGCCTTGTTTTACCAACAGTTTTACTTTAGGCTCTTCTGAAGTTTAGATTGTCAGTTTAGAAGCTTGAAAAAGGATGGACCAATTGCAGGACTTAAACTCATGAGTTAATATCTGCGTTATCACATCGCAAAACTGAAAAATACGTCAGACTTCTGTACCAGATCCTTCTACCTTGGTACATAGGTGCCTCTGACATTCTTTTACGTTGCTTCCATCTTTGACTTTCTGAATTTTGTGCTTTTTTCCAAGATGTTCATTTCTTTTTTTATTTTGTTTTTTGTGAAACAGGGCCTTGCTGGCCTCAAAGCCACAGCCCTCCTGTCAGCCTCCTGAGAGCTGGGATAATAGCTCCGCAGCACACCCAGCAATCATGTGCTCTTTCAATCTCCCAGTATCTCTTGTGGATTCCTCCTGTCCCTTTGCTGCCTTTCCTTGTCACATAAGCCCCCATCTTGTGGGGCTTGTTGGCTCTTTCAGGCAGGGGCCAAGACCCCATCGTCATGGTTCACGGGGGAAGGCCTGTACTGGGACACAGTTGTGGTCTGTTGGGCACCTACTGACCTGAGTACCTGTTCCCATTAGCTTGGCCATCTCTGTCCTCGTCACCTACCTCAGCTGCGTGCGTGTGCCGAGTTCCTGATGGCCGTTAGCCCGCCTGCATGCTGGGTTCCCAGTGGACCTGCGTGGCTTGCGCGCAGAGCTGTACTTCCAGGCTTCTCTCTGACTCAGGTGCATCCCGCCATGATGCTTTTCCTCATCCTGGGAATCTAAGACTCACACTGTTATGTCATCCCCAGTAGAGGGCCATGGTGACGTCCAGCGAGCAGCCTCATCTCACAGGGCCACCTTCCTGTGCCTGACTTTTGGTGGAGCACATTTTCTTCCTTCCTTCCTTCCTTCCTTCCTTCCTTCCTTCCTTTCTTTCTTTTGTTCTTTTTGGGGTACTAGGGATTGAACCCAAGGCCTTTACAATGAGATACATTCCCAGCTCATTGTTTGTTTTTGAGTTTGAGTCAGGGTCTTGCTAAGTAACTTAAGTTGCATAGGCTAGGCTGGAACCTGAGAGCCTCCTGCCTCAGCCTCCCGCAGTGCTGATATTATAGTCCTGCGGGCTTCGGAGTACCTCCTTAACCAGGAGCTGTGAGCTCAGGGCCAGGAGGAGGTGGGACCAGAGCCCTACCCTCCTCTTCTTCCCTTCAGTTTCCGTAGGGAGGAGGAGGAGAGCCTCCCGTTGGGTTTCTGTTGAGAGGATACTAAGCGTAAGTGGTAAGTTCCTGTCACACCAGAGATGTAAAAAGACCTGGTCATAAGTAAGGTGCATAGAACAACTGATCAGTGAACCAGTAAGACACAGAACACAGTGGAAAGTAAGGAAGGAGTAGAGTTCTCCTGTCCAAAACTGAAAATTTTTGAAATGTATAAATGTGTTTAGCCTTGTCTGTAATCAGGGAAATAAACTGTCTTCCAGCAGTGTAGGGGTTCTGGGGCATAAACACTTGGCACATTCCACATGTGGCCTTGGGCTGGCCCCTCTGGGATGGCGGGGTTGTCCCCTGTTGCCCACAAGTGGCTGAGCTGAGCTGGGAAGAGCAGGGCTGCGATAGGAATCGGGGTTTCTTCGGGGAGAGCCGAGCTCACAACACCCCCACCCCTGTCCTGCGGTGCGGCTCCTTGCCTGCCCCTGGGCTCTCCAGCGCTGCGTCCTTCCCCGGGGGTCGGGACTCGCTGTCACCTGGGCACACCAGCACTGTTTTCATTGTCTGCAGTCAAGACTTACCTGCAGCTAAATGACCCACACGGGCGTCTGTTTTGGAAGCGCCGGCCCGCCCTCCTCTTGGGCTTCCAGCGCGTGAGGCCTGACCTTCACATGGTAGTTTTAGCTCTCTCTGGCCCTGAGCCTGCCCAAGAGTCACCACGGGCTGTCGGCTGGTCTCTGGTTTACTTGGGTCTGCCTCTTTCTCTGTGTTGTCAGACATCCTTACGTTGGGCTCGTCCCCGTTCCGTATTCGTTCACTAGGAAATGTGTGAAATTAGTGGTAGCCTTGTGAGAGAAGACGTCGTCTCCTTTTGCAATTAGGAAGTCGGTCATTGGAGGCATGATGGCTGGTGTCATTGGCCAGTTCTTAGCCAACCCAGCTGACCTGGTCAAGGTCCAGATGCAGATGGAAGGAAAGCGGAAGGTGGACGGGAAGCCTCTGAGGTGAGTCTCCCAGGCGGCCGGCCGCCTCTCCGTCTCTCCACCGTCGCAGGTGGAGAGTCGGCCCACGTAACTTACCTCCATTCCCAGTAACCATGCCGGCTCTTCTCTTTGTACAATGAAACGTGCATGTTCTCTCTCAAGAAAACCACGTGTTGGTAACCTCCAGTGCTTCTCCCTGCCGAGGCAGTTAGATTTGTCCCTACTGCAGGGCGATACAAAGAATTCAGCCATTAAAAGTGCGCTGGTAAGTAAGTGTTGGCTGTGGTGGCAGACACCTGTCATCCTGGCGCGAGAGAGGCCAAAACAAGAGGATTGTTGTGAGCTTGAGGCCAACATGGGCTAGTAGTGAGTTCAGGACCTGCCTGGACTTCAGTGTGAGACCCTATCTCAAAAAAAAAAAAAGAAGGTATCCTTGTAGGCTCCAACTTCGCCGTTGTGTCTGGCAATTTGTGGAAGCTCCTGTCCTCCCAGAAAGGAAAGGAGTAAGATCAGGCTTACATACTGCCACCCCTCCTACCTTGCCTCATCCCATCATGGGTGCCCAGAGGTTCTCAGTAAGGAAAGTGTAAGATTTTTTATTCTGTCTTTGTGATATTAAGAAAAATACCCAAGACCTGATTTAAGAGGAGAGGAGTCTTAGCCCTGACCCAAGCAAGGATCCCAGGACCCCTTCCCCAACAGGAAACAGGGACAGTGGCACTGCCCGGGCTGGGTAGGAGCCCGGAGCCAGCCGTGGTTGGGATCCAGACGCCCCATGATCCTGGCGGGTTCTGGAGTTGCGCCTTCTTCTCGTCTCTCATGTGGGACACTTGGGGTTGACTGTGCCCAGGGCTGTAGTAGAGAACACGAAGCAGGACGGGCTCATCTGAGAGGCAGAGCCAGCCCTTCCCACGTCTCGTCTTAGTCACAGCAGCTGGCTCTTAGCCCCTCCAACCTCTGTTTTCTTAAATGTAAATTGGAAGAATAATATGGTTTTTAGGACTAATGCTTAGCACATAATAAGTGCTCAGTAAATTTTAGCTGTAGGAATCATCACTTATGGTCACCTAAGTTTCACATAACACAACCTTATTAGCAATTACACATGTGAGGAGTCATCTTTTTTATGAGATTCATAAAGTGTGGAGCCCGAGTTAAGACGTACATCCAGTAAGCTGAGGCAGTACGACAGCCCTCAGCCCCAGCTTTCTTGGCTGAGAAAGCCCAGAATTTTTTTTATACCAGAGGCTCCCAGATTTGGGTCGCAGCTCAGCACTGATTTTACCTACAGATACGAGACACATAGAGATAGGGTGGTAAGTTGTCACAAAGCAAAAATTACTCAACTTAGAGGATGCCTCAAGGGTCTTCTCCACTTTTTGATCTGAAACTGTCATTTATTGTAGATTCCTACAGGAGTCTGCAGTGTGTTCGTTCTCTTTTTGTGGTGCTGGATGGAGCCCAGGGTTTTGTGCATGCAAGCAAGCACCTTACCACTGAGCTACACTGCCAGGCCCAACAGTCAGGCACTTTTTAATGTTATGTGACGAAATTTAGAAATTTTCAGGTTCTCTGCTTTGCCAGTAAAATGACATCACCCTTTTTCTTCTGATAACTAACAGGTGCACTCATTATAATCAACCAAGGTATTTTATAATCCTTGTAATAGCCTAAAAGAAGTGAATAGCGCATTTGATAGTAATTTCCATTAAAAATATTTAAATCAAATTACTGGCCTTTTCCCTAAAGAATTATTGAGTTTATCTTGGAATTAGACTCACAAGTGGTTGCGTCATTGCTGATAATTTTGGGTAAGTGAGATCTTCACTTCCAGCTGTGCTGGCCCTGGGGAGTGTCACCTGGTGTGTTCTGCACACCTGAACACACAGCTATCTCATTCCATTATCACATCCCCTAGGTTCCGCGGTGTGCATCACGCGTTTGCCAGAATCTTAGCGGAAGGAGGAGTCCGCGGGCTGTGGGCAGGCTGGGTGCCCAACATACAGAGAGCTGCACTGGTCAACATGGGAGGTAAGGACTGGGCAGTCCTGATTGCTTCCCGGCCTGCCACTACATCAGGGCTTTGTTTTATTACTTTTAATGTTATTTAATGTGTCACAATGTCATAAGTGAATATTTGCCCCAGACCAATGATCCCAACCTTGTGACACCAGGAACAAGTTTAGTTAAAGATTGAGGACAGGAAGGGGGCAGGGGGAGTGTTCACCTGTTCTGCAGTAGATTGTTGGAGGGCAGCTTTGACTTGACCCTGGAAAGGGAGCGGGGAGGGGAGTTCTGCCTCCCGTAAGCAGCGGTAGCAGAACCTGATAGGAGCCTTCTGACAGGAGGCGGGACTTCACCCACACCTCCCCTTCTGCTGGCTCCCCTTTTACCAAGATCCCAGACCCTGACCAGTGGGAGGGGGCAGAGGGAGGGCTGGGGATAGAGACCCCTGCGCTAGAGCACTTCTACCGAATTCTGTGCTGACATATGAGAGGATTTCCTAAGACAGGCAAAGGGTGGCAGTAGGGACAAAGGCCAGACTGTGTCTAAGGTCTCTTCTTCCTGGTCAGACTTTCCTGTGAGATTCCGATTGAGGTGTGACTGCCTAATGGCCACCACGGCCACGCTGTCCTCTCCTGTGGAATCCAGCTCATGACCTGGTGTGATCCATCTACACAGCCCGTCCCCACCCATCCCTCCTCATTTTCAGTTCCCGTTTTTTAAAAATGGCATAAATACCATTTTTATTCACCAAATATACCTCAAGAAACGTGGAAAAAATTAAAAACTTTCAGAAGGTAACCTCACAGCACAAATTTATTTTTGTTGAGGAAATGCTATTAAAATAGCATCACAGGCAAACCACAAGCTACCTTGAACACCCAAGGCCATGGTGGAGGGAGAGTGCTCTCTAGATGAATTATGTGCTGGTGGTTAGCTTCACAAAGAAGATGTAGCAATTTGAAATATAATTCCAAGTCTCTGACTTCAAAGTATAGCTCGTGGAATTATGTCCAGACATAGTATTTTATTATAGGATTAGCTCTTGTCACCAGTGCCTGTCATCCCCAGTTCGAGGAATTTAACAGCTAAGCCAGGCCTGCTGCAGAAGGGCTGTCCTCAGTGCTCAGGGAGGCTGCGGCAAGAGGATCACAAGTTTAAGCACAGACCAGAAAACGTAGTGATTGAACTGTCTAAAAGCCAAGGAATAAAAGTGGGCGGGTGAGCTCATAGGAAGGCCCTTGGCTTGATTCCCGAGTTCAAAAATAAATAAACTCATTAATTGATTAAAAATAAAAAATTAAAAGATGTCAGTTTTCCTCTTGTAAGTGGCAGATCTTAAATGGTTTAGAAGGACACCGCCATCTCCTCTGATGCCTGTCTGTGACGTGACCCGTGTACTGGCCACGCCTGTTGGTTCTGTCTGCAAAGCTCTCCCTCCGTCTGAGCAAGGCTCTCCAGTGCTTTCGACCAAGCTCTTGCTGTCCCCTGGCAGGATGGCTGCCCTGTCCCCTGCTGGCTGCCCCGCGTGGTCCCTCCAAGGGGACCTGCTGCCTGCGTCTGGCACGCCTCCCCAGGGCTGCTCTGCACTTGCACACTCGGCTCCCGCGGCACCGGGCTCCTGTCGGGACTCAGCACCCCAGGCAGCATCTGCATCTGCCGCGGGCAGGAACATGTGCTGTCCCTGGGCCCGGGGCGCTTTCTCCTACACATCAGAGTGGCTTGTTCTCCGGGCTCCGTCCAGTCGCTGCTCACGTGTCGCCATTGTGTGAGGCCCCTGCTGGCCTCTCTGCCTCCCTCTGCCTCTCCCTGTGCCTACCCCGGCTCTGCCTGTACTCCAGCATCGGCCTGGAGAGCCAGGGCCACCGGAAATGCCCTGTTTGCCGTCTGACACCATGTCTGTGGCCCAGGGATCTTCCTCTGGTGCCAGAGCAGTGCAGGCTCAGGGTGGGCACTCGGGCATGTGGTGAGTGGCCCGGCATACCCATCCCCTTCTTGCCTCGTGACCCAGGGCCTCCCTGCACTTCTGTGGGGGTGGCTTGGTGGCACTCTGGGATTCTTACCAGCTTCCCTGCTTACACCCTGTGAGAGCTCTGTGTTGTCCATGGAAGGAAAGGGAAAGAAGCCTTCGCCAAACTAAGCATTGTTTGCTTCTTTTTTCTACCTCTTTACTGAATTAAATGTTAATTTTAAGCTGAAAGGCATTCTTGTACAGAATATTCCAATAATATATTTAGCATCCCATCCTTTTTAAATGTCTTGGTTGCTGCGTGAATGGGTGCCAGGCCTCGCCTCAGGCTGTGACTCAGAAAGGAGTCTTGTCCGCTTGGAAACCGAAAGGCCCAGGAGTCGAGCCGACCTGAGGCACAGCAGGGTCAAGGGCGTGGGGCGTGGTGTCTGCTCCATCCATCCTCTCCCTCCACCTGCCACTGTGCTCTCCTGTGCCCGAGAACGGGGATGGGCACGCATTCCCGCCAGGCCCAGCCTGCCCTCCTACGGCAGGCCGACTTCCAGGCCCGTATCCATGACGACCGCACCCCACCTCCGCTCCTTGCAGACCTCACCACCTATGACGCCGTGAAGCACTACCTGATATCGAGCACGCCCCTCGAGGACAACATCACGACCCACGGCTTGTCCAGGTGAGCCGCGGGTGCCCAGCAGCTCCACTTGGCCCCACTCTCGGCCGCTTGTGACCCGGCATCTGGCGGGACCGCCCTGAGAGGGAGAGGGCGGTAGTACATTCTCAGAGTCACCTCCCAACTTTACTGCCATTAGAATGAGGAGGAGATGGGCAGAATGCCAGGAGGCCTCAGGTTAACCCTCCCCAAGTGTTTGCACCCCAGCGGAGCCGCCCCAGGGCCCTGGCTCCGTTCAGCAGGTGCTGAGCAGGGCCTCGTCCACCAGGTCTTCGTGTTGGTGACTGTGTCCTGCTGTCACCAGAGCCCATCGGTACCTACTGACTGCCACCCAGTGGCTCCTGGCAAGTCTCCCCATTTTATTTTCCCATCACATTTATCAGCGTCAGCAGTGGCTGACTTCTCCTCTGTCCCGCTCTTCGTGCGGCGGGGCTCCTCCAGGGCGCAGGGTCTTCCGTGTTGCTCACCGCCTGAAGGGGTTCCAGGGACCCAGTACCTGCTGGCTGACTGGTGGGGGCTTTTTGTTTTATTTTTTCCTGCCTCTTGGCTGAGTTAGGCATGACTAAATTACAGGGGTGTTCTTGTCCAGAATGTCCCAGTGATAGGCTTACCATTCCATTCTTTTCAAGTATCTGTTTCCCTTAAAATTGAGAAGCGGCAGCCCCTGATCTTTCAGTTTCGTGTGTTTGTGCGCATAGTTTGTGCTCTGGACTGGTGGCGTCCATCCTGGGGACCCCCGCCGATGTCATCAAGAGCCGCATCATGAACCAGCCACGCGACCGGCAGGGCAGGTAAGGAGGAGTGCCCGGGACCACTGGCCGGTGCCTGCCGTGACAGTGCCCCTTGCTGTTCTCGACAGGAGTGTGTTTGTGTGGGATTGTGTCTAGTGAGGAAATTGCTTCTCTGCTCTTTGTCTGATGAAAAAATACTATGCATTTGAGGAAGTGGGTCAAGTAACAGTCGTATTATCTAGACTCAAGGTGTTCATCGTGACTTTAGTACGGTTTCCAAAAGTTCCTGAAAGCGCATGCGCTGCTGGGAGTTTACAGTGCACTTTCTTCAGAAGCCATGACGTTCGAGTGAGAAGCAGAATTTGGTTGGACGTAAGATAACGTGTTCCCCCTGAGAAAGATCCCACAGAGCCACTCGGAGGCTGAGGGAGGGATGAGGCAGCAGAGTCCCTCGTGAGAGTGCCTTCCACTGCCTCTGCGGAGCCAGAGGATTCTAATAAATTATAATACGCTTCCGTACAGACCCTGCTTGGTTTCACACCTGCATCTGTTCGCGCAGAAGCGAGGTAACAGCCGTCTTGTTTGCTCCCCAGGGGCCTCCTGTACAGGTCGTCCACCGACTGCTTGGTGCAGGCCGTCCAGGGCGAAGGCTTCCTGAGCCTGTACAAAGGCTTTCTGCCGTCCTGGCTGCGAATGGTAACGTCGGGCCTTGTCTCTTCCTTGCTTTTCTTACTTTGTGTTTACGGCACTCTTAATCTCCGAGCATTTCCCCTTTTCTCTTTCGGCTGTGGCATGGCTCTCCACTCACATCCACCCTTTCTTTTTAAAATCTGTTTAAATTTACTTTCACTTCTCCTCATGGCATGCACCCCACCCCTGTGCATTAACGTGTGACGAGGTTACTTACGTCCACTAACAAACAAGAGTATGAGACGTGGGTGGGCCATTAAAACCTGCAGTATCTGCAGCGAACATACAGCAGCTTGGACGGGCACACAGATTCCACCCACTGACAAGGAGGGTGTGAGACAATGCTTAAATCTCTGGTTCTTAAAACCTGCACCTCTGCAGCTCAGACAGGTGTACAGATGTCCTAGAAGGGACCTTTCCGGTGAGCATTCCACTAGTTCAAGCAAAATTTGTTACTTTGATGGCAGATACCCCACTGCCTATTAAAGCTTATTATCACAATAAAACTGCTTTGTAAGAAAGCATTGCATTATTCTTACTTGGTTTAGATGTTACTTTTGACTAAAGACTTATTTTTGTAAGATGTAGGATTAGGCTTGTTTAAGTAACATCGTGAACAAGGTGCACATACTACTTGTAAGTTAGAAAATATTTGAAAGAATAGATGAGTTATGAGTTCAGAAATTCAAATAATCAGAAATATAATTATATGTATGTAATTTAATACGTGTGAAATACGTGTGTGTGTGTGTATATGTATGTATGTATGTGTGTATATTTGAGTACCTACTCCATTCAAAGCCTTTAGCAAGAGCATAGCTCTGAATAAGTGACCGTCAGTGGTGTGTGTTGCAGGAACGGTGCCCACAGACCTGGGTTTGAAGGTGGGAACAGAAGCTGCGTCTGGAAGGGTGACGAGCAGGGAGGAGGTGTGACGTGGTCACGGGCGTGAGGATGGGGTGGGGGCCACATGGATTGTGTAGCAGACCGAGTAGCTGTCCTGAGGAGCTGCCCCTATGTGCTTCCCGCAGGGGGCGCTGCCTGCAGAGAAGAAGATTCTGGAATACGTTGAGTTTAGGTTTACATCCAGGAAGTTTCTGATGCCCGTAGCACATCCCAGTGGCGGCATCTAGGTGACTGACGTACGATGTAGGTCGGGATCTTAGGAGACAGATGGGATGGATATCTAGATGTCACTGCAGCTCTGGGAAGAAACGGTGACTGAGGGTTCATTTATGTTTATCAGTATCAAAGTAAGTCCGGCATGGTGGCATGTGCCTGTAATCCCAGCACTGCGGAGCCTGGGGCAGGACGATTGCTGTGAGTTCCAGGCCAGCCTGGGCTGCAGTGAAAACCCATGTCTCAAAAACAAATAATAATATCAAATTAATAGCCGAGCCCCGGCATATACCAGAGTCACACACACACGCAAACTACTTTGGGTGGCCTGATTGTGGGGTGCCTTGGAATTATCTCCACATTGTGGCTGTTTCTTACCAAAAGGTAGGTTTTGACTCAGCTCACGTGAATGAGGCGTGGGGACAGGTATGGATGACTCGGAAGGGCAGGTCAGTCTTTGTGCTAGAGTCACGTACAATGCAAGGTAGAGGTTCGACAAGTAATTCAGATTGTGTAAGTGGTGCATCTTACTGCATACACAGTACAGCATCGTTCAGAAGGTGGACCGCACGCTGGACAGCATGAGCTGCGGCCCCGCTCTCCACAGGTAGTGGACCCAGGGCTTCCGGGCCTCGGTGCCCTTGCGTGTAAGGCGGGGCGCTTTGCTTTTCCTACCCTTGGTAGACTGTTTAGCGAACTCTGTGACAAATAAGATATTCAGGTGCTTTGTAAATTGTGAAGTACTTCACAGAGGTGAGAGATGAGGTGTTTACCCACAGTCTATGTGGCAGGAAGTGCGGTCACCGAAGACGTGTTTGCATGTATGTAGAGTACTTCTGCTTGCTCTGAAATGTGCACTAACTCTCTGGTTGATCTTTCAGACCCCTTGGTCCCTGGTATTCTGGCTCACTTACGAAAAAATCAGAGAGCTGAGTGGGGTCAGTCCATTCTAACCTTTACAGATAGTGTTCAGTGCTACTGAGACACGGGCACCTGCCACGCACGCCCTGTTATGTCTACCTCTGTCCACTGACACGCCAACCCAGCGGGGGCAGCTCGGCTTTCTTCTTTATGTGGACTCCTCTCATCTCTAAGAGTGATCTGGTGGGACCTCACATGGCCACCCATGAGCCCGGCCCAGGGGTTCCCGTGGGAGAGTGGAGCCTGACTGCTTTTGCCGTGGGTGGAGGTGTGGCCTGTGGGATGCTGCTGGGTGCAGGGCGCCTGCTGGAGGAGCGTTGGGGGAAGGAGGAAGGACACGGAGGGGCAGACCCGAGCCAGCCCGCTGCTTGGCAGACACGGGGACGCGAAGGCTGAAGAGATGCGCCTGGCCTGCCAGGCCCATGCTTAGAGCTGAACTCAGACAACTCACCCTGCTGCTGCTGTCGAAGTGCACATGTAAATTTAAAGGAGGTGAGTGAAAATTCACAAAGAAACACTTGGGCTTCTCTTGTGCTGAAGGAAGTTCCTGTACCTTTTTATGAAAATAGAAGCCGTGGCAGGCTACGGTGATGCTTGCAGTTCAAGAAAAGACGCCTGTTGCCTTGGCTGTCCTCGGTGCTGGGTGGTCTGGTGGCCTGTGGGCCCCAGGCCCCAGTCCTGCAGAGGGTGGGGGCTAGCAGCGGCCTCGTCACGTGGCCCTGTGTGACTCGGGTGTGTCCCGAGCTCTCCAGCGTCCCGGCCGATAGGAAGTGCGGCGTGCCTGGTTAAAGCCCAGCCCTGCAGTCTTCTCATGGCGCAGCCTTGGTGCAGGAGCCTCTCAGCGGGATGTGACAAGCCAGGTCTTTCCACGCCCCGGCCCTGACACTGAGCGGGGTAGAGAGGGGGACTCAGGTACCGTGCCAGCACGGTGTAGCTTGAATCTTACCCAACTCAACAAAGCATCTTGCCTAAAATGTGAAAAATACCGTCTGTGGTGTGTGGTTCCCAGCCCTGGAATCTCGTCCCTTTCATGATGTTAGAACGGTCAACAGTGTCTCCACCCTGCGGAGGCGGCCGGCATCTCTGGGCAGTCGGCGTCACAGATGGGAAAATGCCTGAACTGTCAAAACAGGGAGACTATGAAAGCTGAGGCCCAAGGCAGGCCTGGGAGCTGAGGGACTAGAACGTGGGGTTGTGGACGTGGCTGGGTGGGAGGATGTGCGCCGTGCACGTGGCTGCACCGTTACGTGATCACTGCCATCCCGGGAGGACACGCGCGCCTTCCAGGGCTCCTCGATGTGATGCGCTGGTCTGCAGGAGCCCCTGGGTGTCTTGCTGCAGGAGCTGGAGTTCAGTCCTTGTCCTGTGGCCGCGTCCTTTCCCGCTGCTTCTGTCCAGCTGTCGCTGAGCTGTCGGGTCGACTTGATACAGATTTTACACCTTTAAATCCCCACGTGTTCCGCATTGAACCACCTTGGGGAAATTTTTTTTTATGTTTTGTAATTTTCGAAGTTAAGACTGGATCAAAATACCTACATGCAAACTGTGCTGTGAAAAATCGATTTGGCTTTATTCTCGCGGGTGGTGGACTTGAAACATTGCTGAAGCCCTGGTGCTGTTCCTCGAGGTTTGAATCCTCAAGAATAACTGGGACTGTAACCTGAGCTGCTGCCTTGGGAATGTCTGGTTTAACCCTTTCTCTTTACAAATTGGTAGACTGAGGCTCAGAGAAACAGTGACTTAAGAGCCGGGCCCCATGGTATAGGGCTGTCATTCCAGGGCTATAGGAGGCTGAGGCAGGAGGACAGCAAGTTTGACCCCAGCTTGGGCAATGTGGAGAGACCCTGCCTGAAAATCAAAAATTAAAAATGGCTGAAAATAACAGCTCCACGCAGTGGTGCTGGATTCAATCTCTAGTACTAGAGAGAGAGAGAGAGAGACAGAGAGAGAGACTTAATATCAGAGCCAAGATAACAGTGTAGCACTCCTGAGTATTAGTATTAGCACCTGACAGGTGTTGTGCACTAATTAGGCACCAAGTAAACACCTCACGTCGTCTTTACAACTGCCCAGTCCAGCACTCTCGTGTCTTCCAAACGGTGTTCCTAACTGGTACGGCGTTTTGTCTCAGACACGCTACATGAATCCAAATTGTAGCATAAACTCTGCAGCCATTGACAGCCACAGGCTTGGCCCTGGTGACCCTCCGTAATCTGACCAAATCCTGGATACCTAACTATATCCTGTTGCCTCCTGTAGTTGTCTTGGAACTTTGCTTAATTTTTGCCAACTCGGGATCTTTCTGTTCCTTTCCCAGAGAATCCACAGTAATAAAAACTACAGATTTCTGTAATTTTATGACTGCGCTTGTGGATTTAACAGATACCATTCTCACTTTTTCATTACAAGGCTGCTCTATTCTTGACATTTATTCCTTTTTTGTTTGCAATGGAGTTCTCGCTGGGTAGTCCAGGCGGGTCCTGAACTCACTAGGTAACCCAGGCTGGCCTCAGACACTGCATTTCTTTTGATTTGACACTTTTTTCCTAAGTATTTCCTGTTTTTAAAACTATGTGTTTCTTATCTACATGCAGTTTCTCTGTTATTAAATTAGTATATACATTTGATTAAAAAGATAACACTTCTTAAGTTTGCTGTCAGGAGGCTGTTTCCCAGGAGCTCCAAGTCCTGTCTACTTTAATCCACATCTTCTCTTTTATATGAATCTCTGTTGCCATTAGGAGCATTTTATTTTCTGTTAGCAAATAGATACATAAGTACCAGGTATCGTGGGGGGACCACAGACCACTGTACTCCCAGCGCCCCGGCCTTTGCTGGGCTGCCCTCCAGCTGGGCAGTGTCACCAGGGCTGTCGTTGCACTCTGGGTACTGTCCCCCCTCTGTAAGGGGAAGCCACCTGGGGGGTCTCGCCTTTTACTTCAGGGAGGCCACTGTACTGATGTCCTGTTTGAAAAACAGAATCTAAACTAGTTTCTCGTAGAGATTTATTTTCTCACATCACAAACGTCTTGCATAGCTGGATCATCTTTAAGAGTGAAGCCGAGCCATCCTCTCAGATTCTAGGCCTGTTACCCCCGTTCTCCCACAGTACTCTTCCACACATGTAACAGAAGTTAGAATCTTTCATGTGTGCTAGGCCCTGTTTCAGCAGACCCCACTGATTCACTGTATGCCCCAGGCCAGCCCCGTGCCGGTGCCTTGGGTCACCCAACTCCCTGGACGTGCCTCCAGGGCAGGGTCCCTGCCCCAGCTCCTCCCACCGCCGCCATCCCTCCACCCTCACTGGGATTGGCTAGTCACATCCCGCTTTGGTGTCGACCCTTCTGTGCTCCTTCTGTCTCCCCTGCAACATGCATGACTGGATCGGCCTCCCCTGGAAGTGACACGCCGCTAGAAACCAAGGGCCACGCCAAGCACATCTTTATCCTGCACACATCTCGACAACAGGCCACATAGGTGGGATTTGCAGAAGTAGGAGGGTCTGTTGAGGAGGTGGAGGGGACAGTTACATAGACGCGAGCATGTATTTCTACTTTACATGTGTGGGTATGCACACACACACACCAACATTTTGTCCTACCTTCAGTATAACCCTATTGGATAACACTTTCTGGTGTCACTGTCTTTTAATTAGAGTAAATGCTTCCTTTCTAAAACAGCATTTGGGGCTGGAGGAATGGCTCAGTGGTTAAAGCTCTTGCCTAGCAAGCACTACATCAAGAGCCAAGTACCCAAGTTCAGTTCCCCAGCACCACATAATCAAGGTGTGGTGGCACACACCTGTAATCCCAGAACTCGGAAGACTGAGGCAGGAGGATTGCCATGAGTCCAAGGCCAGCCTGGGCTCCATAGTGAGCTCAGGACCAGCCTGGGCTGCAGAGCAAGACCGTGTCTCAGTAAATAATAAATAAGACAGCATGTGTTGGAATGTGTCATCACCTTCCAGTTACTGTCCTACAAAACCTAGAATCTGACCATTACAGGGGCACACGGTAGGTTAGCAGTTAACATGTATGTGCTGTGCTTCCGATGCCACCTTTGTTGAGCCTGTATGGGAATTACCCGCTCTCTGGCCTCTGTCAACATGTGTGCGCACAGGTGTCTCATTCTTTCTGGATTTTGAGAAATTTGTGATTCCTTTTCTCTCCCCACATTAGACTCCCACAGCCTGCTGTGACCGTCAACAGCAGCACGTGCCATTTTGAAGGCTTGATAACCACACAAGCAGATGCTGAAACACTCTGGTGACAGATGGGAATGTATGTGAGTGTGGAGTGTTTTGACTTAATAATAAATGCTTGAAATGCCTAATTAGTTGTTCCTAGGGTTGTGTTTTCTGCTGCTGTGTTTTGGAGTCTGGACGCTGTTAAGTTCAGAGATGTGTAGGGAAGGTGGAGTGCCCACCGGCCCTGGGTTTTCTCCGGGCCTTCCCAGTGCATCCTTGAGTCCTCCCGCCGTAGCCTTGAGCCTTTCCATGACACAGTTACGCTGGCCTGGCTCGATCGGGCCCTTGCCGGTCAGCCCTGCGAGGCTGCTTATGTGACGGCTTAGCAGAAGGCCACTGTGTCTGCATTACCATATGAGCTCTGGGTTTCGCTCGTTTATAGAGTCAACTAGTGGGGGTGACGTGGGACGGCTTACGGCGCTGACCCATGGGACATGCAGAACTTGTGTGGCCACTTGTGCCTGCCTGGTGCTCTGTGTCCCTGGGTGAAGCATGACTGGGATTGCCACAGCACCTCCCCCTCCCTCCAGGCTGACCAGATCCAAACCTGCACCTTGAACCCCGGGCCGTGGCCACTATGGTATCTCTTACAAGGTGTTTTTTTTTTTCAATCTTTACTTTTTACAAATAAAATAGCTTAATTTAGGGCATGAGGCTTGAGATTGAACCCAGAATCATGAAAAGGGTCGTGTGTTGTGACCATGCAGTCAAATATATATATCGCCCTGTATACAAATGTACAGAAACAAAACTTAGTAGAATGTAAAAAAAGCATTTCACAAAATTCAGTGTCCCTTCAAGATGAAAGCTCTCAACTAAACAGGAAGAGAACTTGTGATTTAAAAAGATCCAAGCAGGGGGAAAAAAGGATCCAAGTGGATATGATATGGCTGAAGGGACTTTGTTCCTGACTCAAGAACAAGGCAGGATTTCTATTCCTGTCATTTCTATTCAAATACACATCAGCCAGGCCTGGTGGCACATGTCTGTAATCCCAGCACTCTGGGAGGCTGAGGCAGCAAAACTGAAAAATGGGCTGAAGATATAGGCCTGTGTGAGGATTCTGAGTACCCCCAAATAAGTCACAGATGATCATTATTTGTGCATAAAATTTCATGGAATCTTCAAAAAAGCTATATAATCAAGTCTTATGAAAGTCACAAGATAAAAGATCCAAGTAGGAAAGTTTATTAGTATATATTGAAAATGAAAAAGAAACTAAGGCATGAAAAATTAATGTATCAAAAACATGAAGAAATTAAGGATAAGTGTAACAAATTGTAAGAGTTGTTCACTAAAAACGGCAGAACACTCCTGAGAAACCAAGGATGGTCTGGAGAAAGAAGCTACGTCCCCGGGATGCACATCAGTCCTGCGACCCCAGCTAGGGTCACATGAGGTCCACCGACAATGCCGTCCTCATGCAAATCCAGGCTGATGACTGCTTGTAGAAATTGACAAGTGCACTCTAAAATCTAAAACCTAATATGGGAAAATAACGATCTTGTACTGTATGTAGCCGATTTTGAGGAAAACAAGCAAAACTGGAGAATTCTTACCACCTAATTTCAAAATGGGCTTTCAAGCTGTTGGGGCAACAGCGGAGGCTGTAGTTGTCATAAAGACAGACACACAGATGAATGGAATGGATAGAGTCCAGGAGTCAGCCCATTCATTCAGGGTCAACTTTTCGTCAAAGAGCTCCCAGATAATTTAGTCAGCAAAGTGCAGAATTGTAGCAGATGGCACCATAATAATGTTACGTCCCCCTGCAGCAAGGGCACAAATCCCTTGTTAGGGGCAAAGTTGATCCAGAACTAATCAAGGACCTAAGTACAAAATTCAAGTTGTGAAACTCACAGAAGGAAACACTGGGCGGTGTGCTAGGACCTTGGGTTAGGCACAGCAGCTAGTGAAGAAAATCAGGACTGTGAGTTCATCTCTGTATTAGTCTGGGTTCTTTCAAGAGGCAGAATTTACAGAAATCATAACAAACAGGATCTATTCAGAAGGCTGACAAATCCGAGGACAGAGAGAGTCTAAGATGGCGGCCTGCCGTGTGAGAGCTGGGGGGTCCCATGGCTGCTCAGCCGTGGGGTCGAATCCCATCCGGGACGGCAGGACAGCCGGTGAGAGTCTGCTGTGGATCTCGGTTGTTTGGAGAACAATGGCGAAGATCAGAGACTTAAGATCGGGGATGGAAGATCAGCAACGCACAGACAGGACTGGAGCGAATCTGTGCTGACGATCTGCGGCGTCTGTAGACAGTTGTGAAGGTGAGAGCTTTCCCAGCGGGAGGAGATGTGACAATCTTCCCTCTTCCTTTTATACCGTTGGAGTTCCAGTTGGCCCTCCCACGTCCTGGTGGGAGCTCTGTCCCATTGGCCCGCCCACAACTCACTCACTCTAATCCAGGCTGGTTCTCAATTCCCAATCTAGGCGTGGCTCCCAAACCCTTATCCAGGCGTGGGTCCTGATGGCGTCAAGTTGACGTCATCTCTCCAAAGGTCACAGCACCAAAGGATCCCAGAAGGGAAGGACCTGTACAAAGAAGAGGAAGCAGAGCCAGCATCTCTAAGGAAGCACAAATCCTCCCTGGTCTACCTCGCAGTCGCTGGGAAACTGACACTGGGAAAAGCCACAGATCCCAGATTCACCGGGCTACAGTTGCGTGTGTGCGCGTGTGGTCCCATCACCACACGCTGCCCGGGTGTGCACACAGCCATGCCATCTCCTCCCTGCTTGTCCCTAACTTCTCTCTTCATGGTCGCTATCCTGCACCTCACCATCTGTATGTAACCTTTGGGGATTCTTCTCAGTTGGGGTCACTCCCTGGACAACCTTCCAGTGTCTGCACATGCCAACAGCCTCTCTCATCTCCTCCCACTCTTCTCCCTGGTGGTGCCGCTGGCTTCCAGCCTGGTCGTTGGTGGTGTGTAATGATGGATGCGTGGGTTTTCCCTGTGGGTAATGACGGGGAAAGTCTGTTCGTCCCCTTTGCCACCAGTGTATCCTTCCTGCCGACATGCCACTCCAGTCCTTTGGAGTTTTTTTTTTTTTTCTTTAACCTTTGGGTTTTGGAGGTTATTTATATATTTAGATATGAGTTCTAGGTCAACAGGCCATTTTGCCACACCTTTTCCCAATCTAAGGCTAGTATCTTTTCAACCTTATCGCCGGGTGTCTCTTGAGTAATTCTTGAAAAATCATCACTCAGCAGTAATTTTCTAAGCATCTTTAAACACGGCTTTTTAGTGCCGTGGAGACTACAGACTCCAGAGTTTACCATGTTTCGCTGAGAGTTCTCCACGGAGAGGTCTCGAGTGGCACCGAATTAATGGGATTTGTCTGTTTTGCCCGATTCCTTTGCATTGTGTTCATAAAAGGACTAACTCTCCCGGATTCAGGCAGGGCCTGTGTCACCTTGAGCTCTGAAACGTTTGCATTAGGGTGTTCTTATCCTCGTATTCCCTTCCCAAATGAAGCCTTCGGCCTCTCGACACTGCATTGATAAAAACGATTCCAAGTAACAGGGCTTTCTATAAACACCTCCATCCCACTAAGAGGCCCGTGCCAGGATGAGAACACAGAACAGCCATGAGAGCTGCTGCCTGGACGCCAGGCGGGCACTGGGGAGAAACAGGGCGCAGCTAGTGGGCCAGAGCTGAGCCCAGCCCCCAGGAGAGGCCAAGAGCTGCGGTTCTGCCTTGCCGGCGGGGTGTGGGGCTCGGGGGTCACCACGGGCCTTGCCAGATTGTTTAGGTTTCCTTTCCCTAAAGGACATGAAACAATTAGAAAATGGAATTTAAAATGTCCTGGCTGAGTTCATCCGGGTCCATCAAAGCTGCTTCCTCTCTTCCCCTTGGAGGCCCACCCTCATTCCTTCTCTTAGCAAACGGGTCTCAGGGCGGCTAGAGCCGGGCACGCTGAGAGTCCTCACTGCAAGCCACGCTGGGGTCCAGCGGGAGCGGGCGACCCCCACGCGGTACACTGGAGCCTGACCCAGTCGGCCAGGTGAGCGCTGGCCCTGTCTGTATTCAACGATGGAGTCGCGTGCAGGTTCCCAAGTGGGGGACCCTCCCGGGACTGCAGTTTTGGAGACGCCTGAGAGGATCTGGTGCAGCCACGCCGGAAGGCCCGCACTGTCGTGTTCCTCCCGCTGGAAAGGGGGGGGGGGGTCCCAGAGGATCACGTGGTAAGACCCCGTGGTGGGGAGAGGCTCTGCCTCGCCCCATCTTCCCGCCCCACTCTGAGGAGTGGAGTTCGGGTGACAGCTCTGGCACCTTCAGTGCTGGCTGCGGGAGCTGGGCGCCAGGGTGCCCACCTCAGCCCCGGGGAGGAAACGCCCAGGGTCGTCGTGGTCACCCGCTCCTTGGCTGGACGCCTCCCCGAGCTCAGGGCGTGAGGCGGTTCCCGACGGAGGGGCCGGCGCCGCCACGGCCACCTGCCCCGAGCCCGCGCCCGTGCGCGAGCGCTTGTTCCACGGGCTGCGCGTTCCATCCCAACGTCCCAGCTTGCCGTTGGCGCCCAGGGGCTCCGTCCCCGGCGTGGGTCACTCGGCTCCCAGGGCCAGGGCGGCGCGCACGGGAGAGGCCTGCTTCTCACCCCGGCTTTCCACTGAGAATCCGGACTCCGGGAGGCGCAGGTCCTGCCCCTTAGGGACCCCTGGTGCCCGACCCGCCCGACTGGTTCCCTCCGTGCCCGGGTCCACCCCGTCCTCACCCCTGACCCCCGTCTACCCTCTGTCCCTCGCCCCTTCCGTCCCCTCTGTCCCCACCCACGGGCCTCTCGTCCTGTCCCGCCCTCTGCTGTCCCCCTCCGACCCCACTCATCCTCAGCTCGTCTCCCCCGCCCCCGCGGACATGGCCTGGCTGTCGTCCGGGCTGCCCGCGCCCGGCTCTTGGCTGTCGCTGAGGGTGTGCTCCGTGGACACGCGGCCCGAAGCCGTCCCCGCGCGCCTGTGGGTGCTGCCAAGCCCGCTGCCGGAGGAGTACGAGCGGCTGAGCTGCGACATCCAGGAGAGGGCGGAGGGGACGGCGGGGGCCGTGGCGGGCACGCCCGGCGAGCTGTGCCTGGCGCGGGACGGCCGGCGCTGGCTGCGGGCCCGCGTGGTGGCTCGCGGGACGCTGGACGTCCGCGTTTTCCTGCTGGACGAGGGCAGCGCGGCGACCGTGGCGGCCGCCGAGGGCAAGCTGGCGCCCGGGCGGCCCGAGTGGTTCCGGCTGCCCCCGGCCGCGCTCGGCTGCGTGCTGGCCGGCCTGGCGCCGCCGGGCGGCGGCGCGGACGCGGGGGAGCCGCAGCGCTGGGCCCCCGCGGCGCTGGCCCTCCTGGGCGCCCTGCGCGGCCACCAGCTGCACGGGCGGGTGGCGGACGTGCTGCCGGCGCAGCGCCTGCTGCTGCTGGAGGCGCCCGAGGTGGCCCGGGAGCTGCGCGCGCTCGGCCTGGCGCGGCCGGTGCCGGACGGCGCGTTCCGCGCGCTGCTCCAGCGCCACCTCGGGGCCGCGGGCGCCGCCTCCCCGCCCGCGCCCCGCGCGCCGCCCCGGCCGCTCGCCCCCGCGCCGGCCCTCGACTACTTCTACCCGCAGCTGCAGCCGGGGGTGACGGAGCCCGTGGTGGTCACGCAGGTGTGCCACCCGCAGCGGGTGCACTGCCAGCTGCGCAGCCTGTCGCGGGAGATCCACCGCCTCTCGGAGAGCATGGCGCAGGCCTACGGAGGCCCCCCGGGGACCGGCGACCGGGACGACCCGCCGGCCGCGTGGGGCGCGCGGGAAGGCTTCCCCAGCGCCCCGGGCGCCCCGTGCGCCGCCTGCGGCCTGGACGGGCGCTGGTACCGCGCGCTGCTGCTGGAGACGTTCCCGGCGCGCCGCTGCGCGCAGGTGCTGCACGTGGACTACGGGCGCAAGGAGCTGGCGAGCCGCCGCAGCCTGCGGCCCCTGCGGCCCGAGCACCTGCGCATGCCCGTGGTCACCTTCCCCTGCGCGCTCTGCGGCCTCTGCGACGGCGGCACCGGCTGGTCGCGCTCGCAGGTGGGCGAGCTGAAGGCGCTCGTCCTGGGCCGCGCGGTGAGCGCCAAGATCGAGTTCTACTGCTCCTTCGAGCGCGTGTACTACGTCACGCTGTACGGCGAGGACGGGCTCAACCTCAACCGCGAGTTCGGGGCGCCCTCGGGCTGCCTGGCCGACCGCTTCCTGCAGGGCCAGGGCGGGGAGGAGGACGGGGGCGGGGACGGGGAGAAGGAGGAGCTGGCGGCCGGGCGGCCCGGCCTGCGGCCCATCGCGCTGAACGTGAGCTCCCGCTACGACGCCCAGGTCGAGGTGGTGCGCAGCCCGTCGGAGTTCTGGATCCGGCTGGGCCAGCACAGCGGGGCCTTCCGCCGGCTGGCCAGGAGCATGGGCAGCTTCTACTCCGCGGCCGGGCCCCTGGAGGGCCTCCTCCCCGAGCCCCGGCCCCAGGACCTGTGCTGCGTGCGGTGGGGAGAGAGCGGCTACTACCGCGCCGTGGTCACGAAGGTGGAGGGCGAGAGCGCCGAAGTGTTCCTGGCCGACCGCGGCAACTCGGAGCGCGTGGGCCTGGCCGGCCTCCGGCGGCTGCCCCCTCAGTTCCGGCGGCTGCCCGGCTTGGCCCTGCGGTGCCGCCTGGCGGACGTGCAGCCTCTGGAGGAAGCCTGGAGCCCGGAGGCAACCTCCCTGTTCGCGGAGTCTGTTCTGCACAAGGAGCTGGCGGTGCGCGTGGCGCAGCGGCTGGCGCGGGAGTACGTGGTGGAGCTCCTGGACGAGTCCAGGGCCGGGGAAGGGAACATCGGGAAGGTGCTGGCCCAGGCTGGCCACGCCAGGTACCAGGGGCCGGAAACCTGGGGCGGCTGGGAAGCGCCCGCCCACTCCCCAGGGCACCTCTCAAACCCCTTCCCGGCCCACAAGAACACCGTGTCTCCTGCCAAGAAGGTGGAGGAGCGCCGGGTCCAGACACCTGAGCCTGTAGCCCCGTACCTCCCGGCCGCTGTGGCAGACACACGCCCTGCCCACGTTGCTCCCCGGGGAGGCCCCCAGGAGAAGGAGGAGAAAGGCCTGTCTTCTTGCTCTCCTCTGAGGCAGGACTCCTCCTGCCGGGAGAGGCTGAAGGCAGGGACCACCGTCGAAGTCAGGGTGTCCCACGTGGAGAGCCCCGGCCGCTTCTGGTGCCAGCTGACCAGGGACACCCAAGAGCTCCGAATGCTGATGTGTCGCATCGAGGACCACTGCAACACAGCCGCCACCCCGTACCTGGGGCCCACCCCTGCTTGCCTGGCCAAGCGCACGGCCAGCGGACAGTGGTCCCGGGCCCTGGTTAGTGGCCCGCAAAGTGCCGAGCACATCAGAGTCACCTTTGTGGATTACGGGGACAAAGAGTTGGTACCCACGAAGGATATCTATTCGATGGGCGACGAGTTTCTCCAAGTGAGAGCCCAGGCTTTTAGGTGCAGTCTGTATAATCTAATCCAGCCGACGGGTGACGATCCCTTTGTGTGGGATGAAAAGGCGACGCAAGCTTTCGGCGAATTCGTCGGTAACACGCAGCAAAACAGCTTGGAGCTGAAGTGCACGGTCTTTGCGCTGGCCTCCATGCACGAGGAGCAGTTCACCATGGTGGATCTGCTGACGCCGTTCCAGAGCGCCTGCCACTTCTTGATAGAAAAGGGCCTGGCAAGGCCGGTAAAACTTCAGAGCCCCCTGGAGCCTTCTATTGAGCTCCACTCCTACTACTACTCGACCCACCACATGAAAACTGGCAGCGAAGAGCCCGTGTACGTCACGCACGTTGATGACCCGTGGACATTCTACTGCCAGCTGGCAAAAAATACCGCTGTCCTGCAGCAACTGTCACGCAGCGTTACCCAGCTGAGTCGGGTTGTGCCCAAGGTGCAGACCCCTTCTCTGGCCGTGGAAACCCTGTGCCTCGCCAAGTACACGGACGGAAACTGGTACCGGGGGATCGTCATAGCAAAGGACCCGAGCAAAGTCTTCTTTGTTGACTTTGGGAACACTTGCGTGACGAGCGACAACCTGGTGCCGATACCCCGGGATGCCTACGAGGTCCTCCTTTTGCCCATGCAAGCTGTGAAATGCTCATTGTCCGATATTCCCAATCAGATGCCAGAACAGGTGGTAGCGTGGTTCCGAGAGGCCGTTCTGGACAAGCCACTGAAGGCCCTCGTTGTGGCAAAGGAGCCCGATGGGACCCTGGTCATCGAGCTCTACGATGACAGCAGGCAGATCAACGCAAGCATTAACGAGAAGCTGGGGCTGCTCGGCCACAGAGCCAAGACGAGGGACCCAAAGCAGGAGGGCGAGGCGCTGGCCCCCGAAGCCGCGGCCGGAACTCCAGAACAGAAGAGCGAGCACGTGCCGCAGTCACCTGCAGGGTATTTAAGTAAATCAGGAGACAGCCCATCACGTGCTCTGGGGATCTGGGGAGAGTCGTGGCGGCCCAAGACCAGCCCAGTGTCTAAGGAGCTCAAACCCGGTTCGACAAAGATGAGTTCCGTCCCTCTGCATCCATGTTCCCTGGGCAGCGAGAGTGACCCAGTGTTCCCATTCCCAGAACAGAAAGAAGAAATTTTTGACGAGCCACCATTGAAAGCCACACAACTGGAAGCCAGCCTTCCTGAGAGAAGATTAGGAGATTTGCACAATAAAGATTTGCCCTTGAAATTCTGTGACTTCCCGCGGAAGAATATCGCGCCCGGCTTTAAAACCACCGTGTATGTCTCACATGTTAATGACCTCTTGGACTTCTATGTTCAGCTAACTGCAGACGAAGCTGAACTCAATCATCTTTCAGAGAGATTAAACGTCACCCAGTCAAGTCCCCAGCGTCACACGGGTCCTTGGGAAGAGGGAGATGTGATCTGTGCTGTGTTCCCCGAGGACAGCCTGTGGTACCGGGCCGTGGTCAAGGGGCAGCAGCCCGATGGCCTTCTCTGTGTGCACTTCCTAGATTACGGCAATGTGGCCATGGTCCACCGTGACAACACAGGCCGGCTGGACCTGGGCCAGGCCTTGTCACCATGCCTGTGCGTGCACTGCTCCTTGCAGGGACTGTGGGTTCCCGATATCGTAAAGAGCAAGGAAGTGAGGGATTACTTTTCCCAACGGACGGGGGAGGCTCAAATAACGTGTGAATTTGTGAAGTTCCAAGACAGGTGGGAGGTCATTCTTGCGGACGACAGTGGGATCATAGCAGAAGATGTGATCAGCAGATACACTTTCAGTAAAAAATCTCAGCTAGGTCTTCCGACCCAAGTTACTAAAGGTGAGTGTGCCGCGTCAGCTGGCAAGTCGGACACGGACACTTCTGTGCTCCTTAACTGGCACAACCCCCAGATGAAGACCGTGAGGGCGTACGCCACCATGGTCACCGGGCCGGAGTACTTCTGGTGTCAGCTTGCCAACCGCGAGAAGCTGCAGTACTTAGAAGTGAGCGTGCAGACCGCCGGGAGGCAGATCATAGACTGGAGGGACAGCGTGCGGTGCCCACGGGTTGGGGAGCCCTGCATCGTGAAGTGCAGAGGTGATGGGCACTACTACAGAGCCCTTATCACCAGTATCTGCGAGGACCATCTTCTGTCCGTCCGGCTCGTGGACTTCGGGAACGTGGAAGACCGCGTGGACCCGAAAGCGCTCTGGAATATCCCGTCCGAGCTGCTGTCTGTCCCCATGCAGGCCTTCCCGTGCTGCCTTTCCGGGTTTAATGTTTCGGAAGGTGCGTGCCCTCCGCAGGGCAATGACTATTTCTATGAAATTGTCACAGATGGTGTGCTGGAAGTAACGATATTAGAAATCAAAAGGGACATCTGTGGCGTGCCCTTAGCAGTCGTTGACTTGAAAAGCAAAGGCGAAAATATTACAGAGAAAATGAAGATGTATTCTAGGATGGCCGTGGCCAAGAGTCACCTGCCATATGGACACGATGGCCCGGAGATGAAGGGAGCCCGCGGGTTCCCCAGGCCCAAGGCGGGACTCGGCAGGCTCAGGAACCAAGCCGGTCCGCTGCCAGGCCAAACGTTCTCCGTGGACCCAGAGATAGAGGAGCTGGCTGAACTCATTAAAAAAGACTTCAACCTTCTAGAAACCAAGGCGAGTAAGTCCTGCGACCTGGGAAGTGACGTCGTCTTTGAAGCCTTTGGAAGCCCGTGCGGGGATGGAATCGGCCCCGAGGTCCTACATGGGACAGAGGACGGCCATTTGGTTGACCAAGAAAAGTTTGACACGACGTTCCGCCTGACAGGGTTGAGCGCGTTACTGCCGCCCGCCACAGAGGCTGCAGACCTGTTTGAACTGGGCACCCTCGAGGTACCTCTGTCGCCTGATGAGGGGCCTGGAGAGTTCTTGGAGCTGGACTCCGCTGTGGAGTTAGAGTGCTCAGTGGGTGGGGAGGAGGAAGACACAGAGGATCTCGGCCCAGGGCCCCTACCCGGGAGAGGCCGGGACATAGAAGTCGCCCTGCCGCCTTTTGCCATGCCCGCCCTCCTCAGCTGTGAAGAGGATGCTCAGTCAGAGTGCCACCTGCCCACAGCGCTGCTGGCTCCAGGTGACCAGGATGGTCCCTTCCCTGTGAGGGGGAGCCAGACATCCCAGTGGCCCCAGGGCTCTGCGGACCCTGCAAAGCTGGCCGCTGGGGAACGTTCTGGTGACCAGCGTGGGGTTCTACCACCTCTGCATGAGAAGAATCGTGACCCCCAAATCCCCACCGGAATGGGGACACCTGGAGAAGAGCTTCCGGAAGGGGGAGACGGGCCAGCCGCCTCGTCACTGGTGCCTTCGCTCTCGGAGAAGGAATCCGGAAAGAGAGAGAATTTCACCGCTGCTTGGCCAGCGAGGGCCTCGGGTACGTGCCTTGGGCCTATTTCACTTTTTAAAGCTTAACTTAGTGGCCGCCGTATGGTCTTCTCTGGTTTAAAGGAAAGGGAGTAATTATTAGATGAATTGCTTACACATTTGGAAGAAAGATTAAACCCAGAGAAGTGAATGAGGTTTGGATTTTATGAAGGGCATTTATTTGTTTATTATTCATTTATTTACTGAGATGGGATTTCACTTAAGTTTTCCAGGCTGCCTTCAAACTTGAGATCCTCCTGCCTCAGTCTGTTATGTAGCTGGCTGGGTTTAATAAGCAGGCGCCTGGTTTTTATCAAAGGAATTTTAAGCATGAGAAATATTAGCTGGGAATTCAGGGTAAATAAATATATACTGGATTCAATGCTGAAATACTAATTTTTATTTAAAAATAAAAATATTTAAGATTTATAGCTTCCAAAGGTAGTCACATCAAAAGCATTTAAAAAATCATCTTTAAAAGCAAGGCAATCCCAGTACTCTGGGAGGCAGGAGGATTACAGGTTTGAGGCCAGCCTGGATAATTCAGCAACGTATAAGGTGAGACCCTGCCTGAAAATAAAAATTAAAAACGGACTGGGGATTGTAGCTCAGTGCAAAGGCCCTGGATTCAATTCCCAGTGCCTTGCACACATGCATGTAACCACACACACAAGCAAACCAGTTGTATATGTTGGCAAGCTTTAAAAAAATGATGTCCTGTTCGTCCACCATTTCTGTGGGCATAGATTTACTGTAAGGACCATTTTAGCAGGTTTTTCTCTTCAGACTTAAACTGTGTCATGCTTTGATTTTATGATTTATTTCAACATCATTTAATAAAAAACATAGTAGGTAGTCTATATTAGCCCCCAACAGTAGTTAACTGTCCTGAGCAAAGCTTGGAGAATATTTATTATACGGGTTTTGTGACAAGTTGTGATTTTCTTTATTACTTGACATTTTTAAGTCAGTCAAGCTGTTGACTTTTAGCTTTTTTAACGTTATGCTTTCTGAATGCCAATTTTTATATGACTAAATTCGAAAAAGTCCCAGAATGCTAAGAAAAAAAATCATCCTGTGACCACTGAGAGATGCCCGCTGCCACCGCCACGACACAGGTCCATCTGTCTGTCTGTGTGTGGTTTTGAGAGCCGAACCCGGGCCACCCTGCTGCACCCTGCGTTTTAACTCCTTCCGAGGCTTTCAGGATATCTGAATTGCACAGGGCACCGTCCCCTCACCTCCAGCCCCCGGGCACGTTGCCGGGCATGCAGCTGTCTCCCCGGTGCTCACTTTTTATCTCCCGTGGTCACACTTCAGTAATGGTCAGCACCAGCTTTGTGCCACCAGCGCCCGCTCTCTCGAGGCGTGGCCCGTGGCTGTGGGAAGGGCCTTCGTAGCCACCGCTGGTCAGGAGGCGGGCCAGCGTTTGAAGTGATTTTGAACGGGCACAGGGTGCAGAGGTGGCGAGGTGGTAAGGATGGCCTGGCAGGGGAAGGCAGGCTTAGAAAGTGGAACCCCCCTGTGGGAGGAGTAGCCTGGCTGGAAGCACCTGGCTGCCTGGCCCCCGGGAGCGAGGCAGGTGCACTGAGCCTGGCTCCCCTCCTGCTGGCAGCTCAAGCACAGGGCACCCACGCCCAGGGAGGACTCACTGCAGTGTCCCCGTGTGCCGTGGGGTCCAGGCTAGGAAGCACATGGCCTGAGCGTGAGGCCTTGGAGACAACCGAAGACGACCCCCAGGTGAGTGGGAGGCGAGAGGTTCACGTCAGCAGGCACCTGCGGGCCGGTGGGGCCTTCCCTAAGCTTCGTCTGGCCGGAGGGCACCGTTGGCTTTCACTGGCCTGTTCTCCCGGGTCCTTTGGTGGCATACAAAATAATCTTAAACACCCATATATAAGAATCCTGGAAGAAATCGTTTGAGGTTCCTGTGGTCCCCCGTGCCCCTGCTCCCGGCTCCCCTTCCCTCCCGTCCCCGGGGAGCAGCTGGCCCCTGTGGCCTCTCCTCGGGGAGTCCCTCCTTCCGGGCCTCCGTAGCGGGAGGAGACTCCTGTGGGATTTCTGACTTCTAGTTTCCCTCTGACCTATTATCTGCCCTTCTGCTATTCCTGTGACGCTTGTCACTGGCGAGCCTGACTCCCTCCATCACTTCTGCGTAAGACTTGTTCCTGTAATCTGAAAAATACTTGCAACCGAATCTCTTGGGTTTTTTTGTTTGTTTGTTTGTTTGTTTGTTTTTGAGACAGGATCTCACGCTATGGCCCAGGCTGGTCCGGCACTCACTTCATAGCTTAGGCTGGCCTCAAACTTACAGCCCTCCTCCCGCCTCAGCCTTCCAAGCGCTGGGATTACAGGTGTGCACACACCACGCCCAGCTACTTTTAAGGTGGTGTCGGGGGGAGGGAACCCTGGGCCTTGGCATATGCTAGGCAAGCGCTCTAACCACCGGGCTCCACCTCCCGCCCCTTAGCGTGCTTTGTAAATTGTAGATTCCTGGGCTTGCCCACTCAGGATTCTGGGGGCAAACCTCTACCACGTGCGCTCTTACACCATTAGAACTACAGAAACATTGGGCTAGAATATAAAAGTCAAGGCTGCTAATGTGGCAGCACAGGAGATCTCTCGGGGCCCAGCGTCCTGAGCCCCCCACGCCCTGCACTCATGTGTGTTCTGTGCCTTCCGCAGGGGCTGCTGGACCTCTCTCTCTCTCTCTCTCTCTCGCCCCTCCCCCCTTGCCTGCCTTTTCGGAGCCTGGGATAGCCGTCAGCTTGGGGAACCAGCACATTGCCATGATCATTTTTGCTTCCCTTGCCCCTACCCCCCCTCGTCC
>PVKB01005001.1:96422-115325 GCA_004027205.1 Ctenodactylus gundi | reverse complement strand
TCTTTTATGGCTAGAGATGTTGAACATCTTTTCATGTATCTATTGGCCTTTTGCATTTCTTCATGAGTGAACTGTCTCTTCATTTCATTTGCCCACTTTTCAATAGGATCCTTTATTTTGGTAGGCTTACTTTTCTTCAGCTCCCCATACATTCTAGTTATAAGCTTCTTATCTGAGATGTTGGTGGTAAATATTTTTTCCCACTCTGTTAGTTCTCTTTTTACAATGTTAATAGTTTCCTTTGCTGTACAGAAACTTTTTAATTTGACAAGATCCCATTTGTTGATAATGGAGATAATTTCTTTGGCTCTTGGTGTCTTGTCAAGAAAGTCTTTACCTACCCCTATGTCTTTTAGGAATTTGCCTAATTTGTCTTCTAGAAGGTTTAGTGTTTCGTTTTTAATGTCTAGGTCTTTGATCCACTTTGATTTGATTTTGGTGCATGGTGATAGGTGTGTGGCTAGATTCATTCTTCTACATGTGGATGTCCAGTTTTCCCAGCACCATTTGTTGAACAGGCTGTCCTTTTTCCATTGTATGCATTTGGCCCCTTCGTCGATCAACACTGTCTTAACTCTGTAGCCCAGGCTGGCACTGAAGTCGCTAATAAACTCAGCCTAGCCCTGGACTAGTGACAATCCTCCTGCCTAAGCCTCCCAAGTGGTGGGATTACATACAAGCACCATCACACCCAGCTTATGTGGTGCTGGAGAATCGATTCCAAGGCCTTGGGCTTGCTAGGCAAGCTCATTAATCACTGTGCTATTCCTCCATCCCCTGGTCTCCTTCTTGTCTGGCCTTCTCCATACAGCCAGAATGATCTCTGGAAACCATAATCTGATCATATCATGGAATAAAAGAAAACTGTCCACTAGCTGTTAAGGAAAGGGAGGAGAGACAGAGAAGGGACCCAGAGGAGACATAGGAGGTTTCAGCAATACAGGGAACACAGGCTCCGATTCAGGGAAGCGCACTGGGTTCCTGAGTAATCTGTTCACTGTTCCTCTTCTCTCTGGACACTGTAGAATCCCCGCAGAAGGATGAAGCTCTTGGTATGGAACACTACAAGTTCAGCTATGAAGTGGGGAATCCAACACAACTGCCTAGCCCATGGATTTGACTCCCTCCAAAGACAACCAACAGGGTACTATAATCCTGACCAACACACTGCCAAAGAACACCAGCCAAGAAGTGGTATTCAGGGACCTTATAAAAGATATTCTGTGTAGGGTCTTCCCTCTAGACTTGGCTCCCAGAGCTTAACCTTTGCACTGAACTAGCTCTCTGCTGGAAAACTCCCCCTCTATCAACTGTAGATACCAGAGCCTGTATTTTCTCCTTCACAAAGAAGGTCTAAGGAAGGCAGGAACTGTGGACAGAGGTGAGGACCTGCGTGCCAGACAGTGACCCTTCTAGTCACTTCCCATTCCTAGGCTAACTGGCCCAATGTGAAACGTCTTCTACACAGACAGATGCTTCTCCTAGTCCCCCCAACAAATCCTCACGTGGGTTGGAATCCAGTGCGTGACACAAGCCAAGGGCAGCAGCAGAGGAAGAGGGGTACCCCACAGATGGAACCAGGCCAACTGGCTGGCTTTGAAAAAAGCCCCCAAATCTTTAGAGTCAGTTTATATTAATAAGCTGAAACAAACTGCAAATATATTAAAGGATTAAATGTAAACTTTTAAAAAAAGTCAAAAGGCTATCATCTGTAACTTGGGTCTGTCCCACAACGGAAGAGCTCACAAAGGAAAAAAGACTGATAATAGGGCACTGAAGATAACTTTCAGCACATTAAAAAGCAATATAATGAATGGAGATGTTCATAATAACTGATTTTTAAAAATATAAATCAACATACAAATGACATAAGAATCACATCACAACACATATGCAAGACAGTTAATATGTATACAAGTATGCATGTGTATGGTTTGGATCTGGAATATTCCATAAAACCTTCATGTATTTGGATGTAATGGAATATCTACAGACTCCATGTGTTAAGAGGTGGGGCCTGGCAGGAAAGGGTGGATCACTGGGGCTTGACCTGGAAGAATATACAGTACCTCTACCCTGCCTCATTCACTCTGCTTCCTGACCACCATGAGCCGAACAGCTTCTCTCTGATTAGGCTTCCGCCATGTACTTCTACCATTACTAGCTGCCCATGAATAGATTGAGATGTCAGGGAACTGAGCTAAAACAAACCTTTCTTGTCTTAGTTGTGGGTGATGGGTATTGTGTCCCAGCAACGAAAAAGTACCTAAGACAGAAATTGGTATGAGAGAAGTGGAGGTGTTGCTGTGACTTTACCGGATGTTGCAGTTTAGAAGCCTATGGAAGGCTTTGAAGATGTCATAGCATTTGAAATCCTGTGGGCAGAGCCAGAATGCTGACAGAAGTGTAGATTGTAAAGGCTAAGTAATCTCAAGATGTTTCAGGTGGAAGGAGGACTCTACTGGCAGTTGCCCTAGAAACCATGTGTTCTATACTCTAGCAAAATGTGCCAGCATTTTGACCCTGTCCTGAGACTTTGCCAGGAACAGATGCTTAGTGCAGTGGACTACTTAATCTGGAGGGGAATAATTCTCGGCAGCCCTCGTTCAGACTCTCCCACGGGACTGCTTAGAACTTTTAGTCAGCTTTACACTGAAAAGCAGGAGAAAACAGCAGATGAAAAAGATGTAAAAAGTTTGCAGTTTTGCCAGAAGGAAAGAGACTGCAAAATTGGGGGAGAAGAGCACATGGCTATTATTGTGGTTTGGATCTGGAATGTCCCCCAAAAGTCTCATGTTATTTGGTTGTTATGGATGGTCTATGGAACCATGTGATATTGGGAGATTGGGGCCTAGTCTGGAGGGGTGGATTATAGGCACATAAACTGTATTACAGGCATGTAATGTGGGCTTACCACACCTTCCACACCTGGATCCAGGAGGGGCTGATCACTGGGATGGGACCTGGAAAAGTGTGTGTGTGTGTGTGCTGCTACCTTCCTCTGAAGACAGACGGGACTTGATAGGATTTGGCTTCCTGTTTGTGATGTTGTGAGGAGCTGCCTCTACCTCTGCCTCTGCCGTGTACTTCCATTGTTGCCGGCCACCCCTGAGTGGACCTTCTGAAACTGAGCTGAGATAAAGCTTTCCTCCCCTAAATCTGTGGATGTTGGGTAGAGTCACAGCAACCAAAAAGTAGTAAGACAGCTATTAAAGAGATTAGCATTAAGAAGAAGTAATCTGCAGGAGGACTATGGAAAAGAACTCAGGAATTAAGTGCTACATATTGAAAATATTTATTTATTTATTTATTTATTTTTGAGATAGGGTCTCATTTTGGACCCCATGCTGCGCCTGAACTCACTGTGAAGCCCAAGCTGGCCTCAGCAATCATTCTGTCTCAGCCTCCTGAGTGCTGGGATTACAGGTGTGTGCCACATGTCTGGTTTATGTGGTGCTGGGGAATCGAACTCTGGTACTTTAGCACTTTAACTGCTGAGCCATTCCACCAGCCCTGGAAATCTGAAAATATCTTCAACCCTCAGTCAATTCTGGTTATTAGTAATAACAGTCCTACATACTTATTAAACAACAGAATAATACAACTCATACAAATCAGCCTCAAGAAAGACATGACATGTATCAAAGTTTATGTTTTAATATGAACATCTTTTGCTGTAAGTAAACAGCACTGTTAACTACAGCAAAAAAAAAAAAAGGGAAAAAAAAAAGAAAAGTTTTAATGCTGAGAGCTGGAGACCAGGTCTAGCAGAAAGAAATGCCCATAAACTCATTGTATGAAAATGTCCACAGAGCTGGACCTTATGGTGCACACCTGTAATCCCAGCTACTTGAGTGGATTCCAAGCCTAAGGCCAGCCTGGGCAACTTAGCAAGACCTACCTTCAAGGAAAAATTTTTAAAAGGGCTAGGATGTAGCTCAGGGATAAGGTTTCGCATAGCTCTCATGAGGGGCCAGGTCCCATTCCCAGCATCACCAGCCCCCCAGCACAAAACAAAAAATCATGGAACAAAACGTTGGGGGAAAGGGATAAGAAGGATTGTTCAGTAGGTCTAAGGCTCTGAAGGCGTACTGCACAAAAACGTGAATACCCTCAACACTACCAGCTATACCCTTAAAATAGCTGGAGATGGGAAATTTTATGTTGCATTTTTTTTACTATAAACACAAGAGGAAAATATTTATAATTTATTCTTAACAGTAAGAAGGCTGGTATTTATTTTTCCCATTATTATTATTATTTTATTAGTATATGTTTGCAAGCATAATCACATTCAACTCAGGGACCGGTGCATATACATATTACATCTTAATCCTTTTTACTTCTCCTTCCCTTCCCCAACCTCTCATCTCCCCAGTCCTCTTCCCATCTCCAAAAAATCTTCCTCCAAGTTGTCTATTATTTTTTATTTTACTTTTTTATTTATTTATATTTTAGGTTACCATGCAATATTTAACAATCTGTGTCTGATTTATTATGCTCAGCATAATGATCTCAAGGTATATCCATTTGCCTATAAATGACACTAATTAATCCTTCTTTATGGCAGAGTCGTATTCCACTATGTATATATACCATCTTTTCTTTATTTACCAATTGATGGTTGCTTCCCAAGATTTAGCTGTTACGAGTTGTGCCACTATAAATATAGGGATGCCTGTATCACTATGTTTTGTGTGTGTGTGTGTGTGTGTGTGTGTGTGCGTGCGCGTGCGCGCATGCACACATGTATGCAGTACTGGGGATTGAGCCCAGGGCCTTCACACTTCAGCTGGACCTCCAGCCCATTTTTCAGTCTTGATTAGAGACAGGATCTTGCTAAGTCACTAAGCTGCCCGGGCTGAGCTCGAACTTGCAAACCTTCTGCCTCAGCCTCCCAAAATGCTGAGATTATAGGCCTGTGCCACCAGGCCTGGCTTATGGTGACTTGGAAAGATACCCTGGGTCAAATGGAATTTCTATTTCCAGTTTTTTGAGGCATCTCCATGCTGTTTTCTGCAGTGGTTATACTAGTTCCTACCCCACTAACAGTGTACAAGGGTTCCACAGTTCCTACAGTCTTGCCAGCGTTCATTTTTTGGTTCTTAATGACATCCTATTCTTACTGGAATAAGAAAAAACATCAGTGTTGTTTTGATTTACATTTCTCTAATGACCAAAGACACTGAACATTTTTCACATACTTGTCACCCATTTGTACTCTTTTTGGGGAGTGCTTATTCATTTCTTCTTTTTCTTCTTCTCTTCTTTTTTAAAAGACAGTGTGTCACTCTGTAGTCCAGGTGGGTCCCAAACACACTATGTAGGCCACACGTAGCCCAGGCCGACCTCAAACATACGGCAATCTCTTGCCTCAGCCTCCCAAATGGGAGGGATCAGAGGCACGCACCATTACAGCCAGCTTATGTGCCTTTAGGGAATTGAATGTATGGCTTTGTGCTTGCTAGGTAAATGCTCTAACCACTGAGCTAGTATATTCACTTTAAATGCCTGTTTTTGTTTTTTGGGACAAGATGTCGCTCTGTAGTCCAGGCTGGTCCTGAACTTACTATGCATCTTAGGCTGGCTTTGAACTCATGGCAACCCTCCTGCATCAGCCTCCTGAGTTCCAGGATTGCAGGTGTGCGCCACTATGTCCAGGTTATGTGGTGATAGGGAATCAAATCCAGGGCTCTGCCTCCATCACCCTTTTCCTTTTTAAAATATTGTCTTTTACTTTAGGAATCTAATTTTTCTGAGTTCTCTGGACATTCTAGGCATTAGTCCTGTGTCTAAGGAGTATGACTTTATTTTTTTATAGTCTCAAACTGGAACAACCCAGAAGGTACTGATCTGATGTTATGTGTCTAGTGGGTAACGACACATGCAATGTGGCTGAGCCTCACAGAAAGAGCCACACGCAGCACATGGTGTGTGATTCCATTTACATGAAAGTTAGGTCAGGCAAAACTAATCCTTGGTGAGAAGACACAAGAACAGCTGTGGTCTTTGGGAGTCAGAAGGGAAACAGGAAATGGAAATGTTTTATTTCTTGAGTTCGGTGGTAATTAGATAGGTATATGTATTGTTTAGATGAATATACATTTGCCAAAATATACCAAAAAATACCCATAAATTCTGTGTACAGAGGTATCCAGAATTATATCCCAATAAACAGCCTTAGAAAAAAAGTGAGGAAGGGGAACTGGAAGAGGCTGAACTCTTGCTCGCGGCTCCAGGCTTGAGCTGAACTAGTCCTTTAAACTTCCCAACAAAAGAGAAACATGCCCCTTGACCTATGCTGGTGTTATGACCCAATAAATCCACCACAAGCTGAAAAATCATGCCAGGAGAGAAAGTATTTAATATCCCAAGCTATTGAACATCACTGCCCAGCAACAGTAGTTTCCCCTCCTATCGTGGCTGGCCCGAGCCCAAGACAGCTACTGCTGAGCCTGTGGCCCGCATCTCAGAACACAGAGACAATGTGACAGCACAAATCTGTCACCCAGGAAAAGACCAGAAGTCAAAATGTAAATATGGTTTTGTGCACAGCCTTTACACCTGTCATAAAACTGAAAAATCCAGATTGGGCCACGGTATGTCAGGGATCATCTGTATTTGAATCTATTTGGTAGAGCAAGCTTTGATATTCTGATAAGTATCTACAAAGAAAAAAATATATAAGTAGAGTAATTTAAACATCTTCAAAATAAAACAGACCTTCATCTAATTAAAACTGATTTTATTTACAATATTATACAGTGTTTACATAAAATGTCTCGCTAAGATTTGAAACAAAACTGAGTATCAGCTGTTTAAAAATCATGTAAAGGGAAAGTACAGAGTGAGGAAAAACATTTTTAAGATTACAAGTAACAGAGCAAATCCAAAAGGATAACGTGTCTGGAAAAGGAAAGAGTAGGGTTTTCCATGTTTAACTATAAGGGCAAAAACAGATGGCAAACGGTAAATTGAAAAAAATGCAACAAAGTTGCCTTTCTTTTACAGTGAGCATATATACTCTTGTTTTTAGAGTATTTGTATAATTTATTTAAAAATAGCTAAGATACAATAAATGAAGAAATTATTAATTGAGAATAAATGGAAATACCAATGGCTAACAAGCTATGTCAAAAAGGTTCACTTAATTATAATAAAATGGAAATTAAAATGAGACATCACTTTCTATTTAGCTTAGATTTACCTTCTTTAGTTAAAAAACAATAAATAACTGAGGAGCTGGGCCTGGAGAACTTGGCAACTGAGTGAAACCCTGTCTCAAAATCAAAATCAAAATATGGACTGGGGATATAGCATAGTGTGGATGCCCTGGGCTTCATTCCCAGCACAAGTATCAAAAACAAGCAAACAAACAAACAAAAAACCAATCTGGGTGTGTGCAGGCTGAGAGGACACACAGCAAGTGCTGGGCCTGCTGGTGGCTGTAGACGCTGGCACAGGGCGAGCATGCCTTCTTTGAACACTGCAAACCCAAAGTGTTCCACAATCCAAAGACTAGAGTTCTGACATAATGTCACAAAATTCCGTACCATGCAACTTTTAAACTTGCCAGATAATGAAGTACATTGTATTTACCAGCTACAAGTGTCTCACCTACGTCAGGGAAGTACACACCAGGCTATTATTGACAGCCATACTTCTGGAAAGTGAGATGAACTGCATGGAGAAGTGTCATTTCTTTAACTTTTCAAATGGAAATCTATCTTTCTTCCTCCTTTTCTTTCCTTCTGTCACTTTTGTTAGCCTTCATTAAGTATTTTCAATTCTTGGGGCTGGGTAAGGTGGCAAACACTTGTAATCCCAGCACTCAGGAGGCTGAGGCAGGAGGAATGCTGTGAGTTCTACGCCAGTCTGGGTTCCATAGTGAGTCCAGGACCAGCCTGAACTATAGAAAGTAACTCTGTCTCAAAAACAAAACAAAATTAAAAAAAAAAACACACACCATCATCACAATCACAACAAAAAACAAACCTCAATTCTTGATATCAAAACTTCAGTTTAAGAATGACCAGTTATTTATAAAGGTCATAGAACAGCACATTGTTAAGTCTTCAAGGAAATGTTTTCAAATAAATAATCCAAGGAAGAAGCCTCAAGACACAGTGACAGCCTTAGTACAAAAAGCACCGAAGCTCAGGATGGTGGCTGGGCATGGTGGTGCACATGCAGTTCTGGCAGCGTGGGTGCGGGGCCCTGCAAGTTAGAGCCCAGCCTGGGCAGCTGAGTGGGACCTTGTCTCAAAATAAAAAAATTTTAAAGGCTGGGGATGTAGCTTGCTGCAAAGACCCTTCTGGGTTCAATCTCCAGCTCTCCTATCCCTCAAGAAAAGCTCTGATAGTTTATGCTTGGAGTTTCAGCTACTCAGGAAACTGAGGCAAGATCGCTTGAGCCTATGAGTTTGAGCACAGCAGGAGCAACAGAATGAGATCCCATCTCAAAAAAAAGACCCTCCAAAGTTTAGAAAGGTTTGAGGGATGTGAAGCATCACACAGGATGGAATTCCTAGCTGGCTTTTCCCTGGGCCTGACCTTGTATAAGTTCAAACCCACATAGGGGCCAGCCTGGTAGTGAAGGCCTGTAATGTGGGAGACTGAGGCAGGAGGAGTCCAAGGCTGAGGCAGGAGGAGCCCAAGTTTGAACCTGGTGTGGGCAACTTAGCAAGACTCTGTCTCAAAAAATCAAAAATAAAAATGGGCTAGGGATGTAAGTCAGCATGTAGGCCCCGAGCTCAATTCCCAGTACCACGAAACCACACAAGACAAAACAAACACACAGGGAAAGTGGTTCTACCTTTGTGGGATGAATCTTCATCCACACGATGCCAGCATTTTCTTTCTGTGGGCAAATGTTCATTCATTCATTTAATAAACCTTCACTGAGCACCATCCTGGTGGCGCGTACCAGCCTAGGCCCTAGAGACAGCAGGCCAAGTTCCCTTCCCCACTGTTCTCACGCAATTGCCCTTTCAATGAGACATGCAACAGGCACACACATGCGCAATGGCGGCTGGCTGAAGAAAAATAATGCTAGCTAAGAGTGGGGAATGAGGATCACAAAACAAAGGGCACCTCTATCCTCCAGGGCCAGCCTACAGCAAGCAGGCAACCTCCAGAGAGAAATAAAACCTGCAATAGGGCTGTGCTCGTCTCAGGTGCAACAGAAAAGGAGTGCCTGCCTCACCAAAGGAGGTCGAGGAGGCATTCCGGGAGAGGCCAGAAGAAGCAGAGGACAGGCTACCCTACCAGCCATGCTAGGGTGGGTGGGCAGAGAAGGGATGAGGGCTGCGGCACAGGAACGTGACTTGTGTCCATACAAAACCAGGTGACTCATACCGGGTGGGGGGCTTCAGAGGAGGGAGGCGTGAGCCCACAAGCCGGTGGACGTGCACGTGCACACACACACACACACACACACACACACTTCAACAGCCACGTGCTGCTTCTGCTGTCGAGTACCTCTGTCCTTGTCTGAGTCACGCGTGGAGGGCAGCCCGCATCTTCAACCTACGGGTGGGCGTGTGATGAAGACCCACCCAGCCATGCAATCCCTGCCGCTTGGCTCACACTGATGAGTTTACCATGCTAGGAGACAGCTCCAAGGTCACAGACTCAAGAGTTCTTTCAGTATAGAGGGAAAGCAGCAAAACCAAAAGGAGCAAAGAAGGGCAGGACCAGGAACAGCCCGTGTGACATCACGTCAGCCCCAGATCCAGCTGTGCCTGATGGCTGCCTACGGACTTTCTAGTTAAACGACCAAAGCAGGAAGCCTTTTGTACGTAAGTTGATTTATGCTAGGCCTCTGATGTTTGCAACTAGATTAAAATACCCCTGTTAGGGTTAGGGTTAGTTCATCTGGGAAGGAAATTCACTTTGCATGTGGGAGGGGATGATCAGCAGGGAAGGGATAGGAATTCAGAGGGTCTCTCCCCTGACTCTGAATAAGATGACAAAATAGGTGGCTTTACAGGATCTGTAAGAATAAATTATCATAAATACTAAGAATATCATCTGTTTAAAACTACTATTCCCACATTAGTGCCTATCAGTCATAGTTCTTTCCTAAAACTTAATTTTGAGAGAAACGTAATATTCTGAATTCGTTATCCTTAATGCTAAGCAATCATCTGCTGCTCTCTAGAAACCAGTTCAAGCAGCTGTACCCATTAAGGACCAAGTCTAACAGATGTTATGGCAAACAAATTGCTGTATTTCAAGAGATGGTTACAAAAGTCCCAAAGTTCAGATTTTGTTGTCTTCACATTTGAATCCTCTAATCAGTGGGTCACAGATAATAACACCCGTTGTGCTCCAAAAGAGAACTTCAAATCTTCAAATCTACAAATCTAAAAGGTGCTCAAATTACAGTGTGCTATAGTATAAAAATAGCTGGCTCACAGAGCCTTTAAGGGCTAGGTCTTGGCTCTCCTTTGGGCAGGAACCACAAGGGCTCAGGACTTTTCATTTTTTCTACAACCATTTCCCAAAACCTACAGAGTGCCCACAATCCAGCACTGTGGGCCCAAACTCAGGAGTCTCCTTTCCCTTGGTAAAAAGGGCCAAATTTTGGTTACGATATGGACAACACTGGATAAGATGTAAAATAAAAGATAACGTATCATTGGAAAAAGTGGAGATGCTACTCTTGCAGCCAGGGCTGGTCCTCCAAACTCAGCTGAAGCTTTCCTCCCTCTGCCCTCCCGACACCACCTTCACGGTCACCAGGTCACTGACAAAGATGAAGACCCACAGAGCAGACCTTGATGGCCTGGTGTCAGGTTTCAGCTCTGCCAGGAATTAGTGTCAGGACCTTGGCCAGCACCCACCCCACATCTGTGAAATGGACACGGTATTTACTACAGGTCGCTGCAAGGAGGAGGTAAATCAGTATACAGCTGGGCATGGTGGGACCTAACTGCAATCTCAGCCCTCTGGGAGGGTAAGGCAGGAAGACCGCAAGTCTGAGCCCTGCCTGGGCAACCTGGTGACTTCACAAGACCTTATCTCAAAATAGAAAAGAAAAAGGGCTGGGGATGTAGCTCAGTGTGAGCAAGTTCATATGTAGAGTGCCTGCCAGTGTCAGGCACAAAGCAAACAATAATGAGAAACTATAATTAAAGAGAATAAGTGAGGTCTTAACCTCTTCTCAGTTGTAGTTTTATGCTGCCTACAGGAGAGGTAGTAGGTCTGGGGGCTCTGCCCCCCAGTCCGCTTTATCAAATCTGGTAGAATAGCGAACATCGAAAACAGCAACGTCCCCTGACCCCTCAAGCAGCTATACCAATGAAAAACCTCCAGCAACAGAACAAGCTCAAGTGCCGGGTGCGGCCCTCACCAGCAATAGCTAGACACTTCCATTTCTGACAACTTCGCAAGGTAAGCATAATTAACTTCATTTTGCAGATAAGTCCAAGTAATAGTGAAGATTCGGGTTCAAAAACCCATTCGATGTCCCACCGCTAAGTGACAAGCGCGCCCTTCCCACCCAATTTCCCTGCCTCCCACGCAGGGAGCGCTCGCTGTTTGTAAATAATGAGCAAGCCATCTCAGGATCTCCGGAACGATGGGAACAGCGCTTTGCTTAAGAAGCAGGCACCATCACTCAACACTCGCGGACGACCTGCCGCTCCTGCGTTCTCTGCCGCTCGCCAGCACCTGGCCACGGCGCAGGCCTCGGGTGCCGGTGGCCTCGCGCAGCAGCGGCGACTCCGCATCTCCCGCACGCTCGCGCTCCCTCCCACACCCACGACCGTAACCACCCCGTGACAGGGATCCCTTCTCGGAAAGGAAGTTTTCCAAACTCCGACACCAACACGGTTCGACTTGGCCCGGCTTACCCTCTAGCGGGGCCCAAGAATCAAACCGAACAGCGAAGGACACGGTGGTGACGCAACGAGGCCTCCGCCCCGGGGCCGGCCGGGGGAGCAGCGCGGCGGCCGCGACCCCGCGCGGGTGCGACGGGAAGGCGCAGGAGGGCGCCAGGCCAGCCCGGCGCCAGGCTCCCCGGTCACCCTCCGAGGCGGGGATGGCGGCGAGGGCGAAACCAGGGCCTCGGTACCCAGCGGCCGGGCTCCGGCCGGCGAGCGCCACAGCATCCGTGCGCAGACTCCGCGCCACGCGGCCCGCCGCCCGCCCCGTGGAGGGCTGCCAGCCCGGCCGCGGGTCCCCCGCAGGCGCGTCGCTCTGGCCCCGCGTCCCCCCGCCGGGGCGCCCCGCGCAGCCCCTCGCTCCGCGCCAGCCGGGCGCCCAGGCCGGAAGGTGACGCAGGAGGGCGCCTCTTACCGGATCGCGGATTCCTCGGCTCGCGGCCCCGATCCAGGGCGGCCAGTGCCGCCGCCGCCGCCGCGACCCTCCCCGCCCGCCCCCACCACGTAGTCCTCTCCACCTTCGCTCGGAATCAATGGCCCGGGCGCGGGTTGGTGACATCACGGGCGCGCCGGGCGGGGAGGCAGCCCACGTGACTCCCCTCTTTTGTTTGCTTCCTAGGAAAACCGGGTTTTTGTTGTTCCGTTTTCCGCTGTTGTAAAGATTTGCTAGTGGCGTGGTTTTGGGCTCGGTGGGAAGAGAGTGCCCGGGGTTAAGGGTGCTGCGTCGTTCGCTGGTGACCTTGATTAAACTTCTCAGTCATCCAGAGCGTGGTTGGGCCAGAAGGCTCTAGAAAGTACGTAGGCAGAATCTTGGCAGAATCAGTGGGTAATGAATTATGGCCCCCTAGTCTTTGGATGGCCTGTTTAAATTAAACTGATTTATTTTTAAGATAACATAACGAACATCCTCTGACTTGACGTTCCGCTCAAGAACTCAGTGTTACCAATCATCAGCTTGTAAGAGGTCCCTGCCCTCTTTCACCGCCATCCTGTGCATGCCTACTTACAGGACTGTTACTCTGTACTTCATTTTGATGAGTTTTATTGGGCAATACAGTTTTGTGTTGGTTGCTTTGTGCGTGTTTTTGAACTTCTTGTAGTGTCCTGGGACTACAGCTTTCACAAACACATGAAAACATTCATCTTTGTTCAGTGAAGTTGAATTTCATGCATTTCCACTACTATGAAGCCACCCACTGGATAACACAATTTATCCACTTGCCAACTCATGAAGAGTTGCACAATTCCAGCTTTTTGCTGTTTCCAACAGTGCTGGTACCACTGTTACCTTCTGGCAACCCTGTGGAAAAATTTCTCTTGGGTAGATTTATCAAGGAGTAGAACTGATAAGTGACATACCAATGTTCCCTTTTATACAACAGTGTCTGTTTTTCACCCAACTGTGAGCTGTAAGTGTAACTCGCAGGGGGTGTTTTATTTTATTTTATTTTTATCTTTCCTAACAGCTCAGGTTTCTCGGTTGTTGCCGGTGAAATGGAAGTAATGCCATTTCATCCTGGCCTTCTTGGCCAATGCAATAAGGTTATGGATGTCTTCTATGTATATATGGTTTATCTGTAGTTCCTCTGCTGTGACACAAGAGTAGAGGATTTAATGGTTTCAGGGCTGAGCAACGGAGATGACAGTAGCCCACTCAAGCTCTGCTTAGGGCCAGCTTTGACAGGTTAGCGCGGAAGAGAAAGTCCTTCTGAACTTTCTGAGTGAGCTGGGAGTCATCTATAAGGGAAAGAGGCAAGGAAAATTCCAGAAGACAGATAATTGAGGTACCCTTCAGCATCCAAAGGGAGGTCTCTGCATCAGCAGCACGTCAGGGACTTTTACAGTGACAGGGTTTATTTTACCTAACACTCACAGATGATGGGAACACTTTTGTAAGCTTTAGGCACATGTATGTAAATAACTAAAAATCTGGTTGGCCGTGTCCTGGGAGACTGAGGCAAGAGGATCTCTTCTTAAGCCGAGGAGTTCAGGACCAGTCTGGGCAACATAGCAAGATCCCATCTAAGTACCTGAGTTCGATTCTCCAGTACCACAGAAGCCTGTAGCGCTCTGGTGTGATGACTTTACTCTTTGGGGAAGATACCCAGGAGAGATATAACTGGGTCAAATGGAATATCTATTTTCGATTTTTTGAGGAATTTCCATATTGCTTTCTCTAGTGGTTGTACTAGTTTACAGTCCCACCAGTAATGGCATAGGAGGGTTCCTTTTTCCCCATTTGTCATTTTTTGAGTTCTTGATACCAGCCATTCTAATTATAGTTAGGTGGAAACTTACTGTTATTTTGATTTGCATTTCTCTGATGGCTAAGGATGCTGAACATTTTTCATATACTTATTGGGTCATTTGGACTTGTGAGAACTGTCTATTCATTTCACTTGCCCATATTTTGATCCAGTCTTTTATTTTGAGGGGTCTAGAATTTTTAATTGGACTTTTGATAGTTTCTCACTTTTTCTCCTCCTGGTACTGGGTTGGGAGTCGGCCTTGTGTGCGCTTGGCAAGTGCTCTGCCACCAAGCTACACCCCAGAATCTCCCCTCCCTCCAATTTAGGTAGACACAGGCTACCTAAGCTCAACTCGATTTTGCTGTCTTTCTGGAGGTCTTTTTGTAAACTTTCCCATTTCCATGCCTTTCATTTTCCATGTCTAAAGATTTGGGTATTATGCTTCTTCTTTTTTAGTGATTATCTATGAAATTGATCATGCATTTTTAATTTATTAAGGACTAAACTTTAAATGTAATGTTTACTACTGCTGTGTTTGGATCTTGAGTGCCAGCCAAAAGCCTCATGCATTTGGGACTGTGTGCTACTGGGAGGTGCAGATGCTTGGGGTTTGAACCAGAAAACTGTGTCCCTTGTTGTCCACTTGTGCAGATGGAAATGAGGGAGAGGCGCCTATCCCTGGGAGGGGCAACTGGCAGCTCTGCACAAAGTAAAGGAAAGAGAAGAAACACTGTTACAGCTTCTTCTTGGGAAAGCCTGCTCCCGACTCTTCAGACTCCCTTGGCTTCTGTCCGCAATGGGGCGAGCAGGTCTCCAGCCTCTGTCTCTGTATGTACCTCTACAGTAACCGGCTGCCCCACAATGGGATTGAGCGTGAGGCCATTTGAAACTGTGGCCTAAATAAATCTCTCCTCCCTTAAATTGTGGATGTTGGGTATTTTGTCACAGCAACGAGTAAGTAACTAAAACAACCACTGTTTTTGAGAAAGTATGAGAACTTTAGAATATTTTATCTCTTTTTTAACCCCAGCTGACTTCCATAGTACAGTGGTCTGATTTTATTTTTCTCTGTCATCCTTCCTTCCTTTCTTTCCTTCTCCTTCCCTCTCCTCATTCCTTCTCTCTCCTCTCTTCTTTCCTTTCCTCCCTTGTCCTCTGCTCTCCTTTCCTGCCTTGCTTTTCCTCCAGTGCTAGGGATCGAACCCCGGGAACACTCAGCTACATCTCCAGCCCTTTTTATTTTGAGACAGGGACTTGCTAAATTGCTCAGGGCAACTTGCATTTCTCCTTCCTCAGCCTCCCAAGAAGCTGGGGTTATAGTATCATGCCCAGCTGTATTTCCTTTTGAATTCCACAAATTCCTCACTGTCTTTCTTTTCTGTATGATGTTTAAATTTATATATGGAGAATAAAAACCAAGATGAGGATATGTTTGCAAAGTAGCTTCCACTCAGTGCAACTGGTACAGCTCAATCTTACACCTTACAGAACTGTCACATAGGAAGCTACGCACAGTGTGCCTCAGGAGGGTCCGCTTGGGGCTGTGTTTTCAAGATATCTTCAATTATTTAGCAAACTGCCTTGGGGGAAGAAGAAAGAAAATTTTCTGCTGCCATTGGTCTTTCCCTTGTCAGGGAGATTAACTCCCTTGTTTGATGGCTCAGCGTTGGCAGGAAAAAAAAGAAAGAAAGCAGTGTTGCCAGGCCTGTCACTTTGCGCCCCCCTGCGGAGTGGGACATCAGCAGAGCGCGTCCAGGGGAGGCCAGGGGAGTTGAAATGGGTGGGGCATAGCATGAACGTAAAGAAAGAGGTTGATGGAATAAGGAGCAGCATTCCAGGGGCACAGATGTGAGAGAAGCACTCAGGGCTGTCCCACTCCAGCTGAGGATTGCCAGGGCTCACTGCACAGAGCTCTCTGAGCTGGATGTGTTCATATTACAGCATCTGGTATAGAAGTGGCTGTTTGCTTCCGGACTGACAGCTTTCAAGGTCTCCTTCAGACCAAGATCGGAGTTACTCTCAGTGACTGCCTGATTAGAGAGTTCAAATAGACAAACGACAGAAGCTGAGCTTTGAGGATTTTATAAATGTATCTGAACTTTTGGGAGCCCTTTTGTGATTTCAAGTAGTCAAGGTCACCGCTGAATGCAGTTGTCCAGCCTCCTACTTGGGAGGATGAGATAGGAGGATCACAAGTGATAGGCCAGCCCGGGAAACTTAGGGATAGAAATAAAAATGTGGCCAGTGGCAGAGTGCTCCTGGTACCGAGAAAAAGGCAAACATGAATGTGAATTCTGCCATTGGTGATAATTAGAAACAGAGGGGACAATTTACTGGGAAGAGAGGAAAAAGTTTAGTAGGTATAGATGTTTTCTTGGTAAGTTAGGGAGAGGTGAAGAAAATTCAGGTAAACTGGGTGTGGGATTCTCAGAGACTGAGGCAGGAGGATTCCAGGTTAGAGCCTAGCCTGGGAAACTAAGCAAGACTGTGTCTCAAGAAAAAAAAAATTAGCTAGGCTTGGTTGTTGTATCATGTTCTGGTGTATTCTAAAACTCATTATGGGTAGAAGTTTACATTTGATAGAAAGTTTGATAAATACCCTTTGGGAGCTGTAACAGTTGGAGAGATAATGTCAACTTGAGGCAATCAGGAACCACGCCTAGATTCGGAATTGAGAACCAGCCTGGATGATAGTGTTAGTGATTTATGGGCCGGCGGATGAGGGAAGAGCACCCACCCAGATGTGGGAGGCCCAACTGGAACTCCCAACGGTATAAAAGGAAGGAAGAGGGAAGATGGTCACAGCTTCTCCCTCTGGGACGCTCTCGCCTTTGCAATTGTCTATGGACGCTGACTTACTACACACTGCAGATCTTCATCGCAGACTTGCTCCAGTCTCAACTTGGGCCTGTCTGCCCGCTGCTGATCTTCCCAGCACTTGGGAGGCTGAGGCAGGAGGATTGCTTGCATTCAAGGCCAGCCTGGGCTACATAATGAGTTCAGGACCAACCTGAGCTAGAGAGCAAGACCCTGTCTCAAATTTAAAAAAAAAAAAAAAACTGGACTAGAAGAATGACATAGTGGTTAATGCGCATGTCTTGCAACTGTCCTGAGCTGGCTCCCCAGTACCACATAAAGCCGGGCATGGTGGCGCATGCCTGCAATCTTAGCATTCAGGAGGCTGACACAAGAATATTGCCATGAGGCTTCCAGTTAAGATGGCGGCTGAGTAACAGTACTGCACAAAGTCTCCTCATCAACTCACTTAAAATGTCAAGAAGATAGTTAGAAAAAGCATGTTTGGTGTAGCTAGGAAAGAGAGGTCCACCCCCAGAAACTGAAAGGCGACCAGCAGGAGGCCAGAAACTCTGAAGGATCATCAAAACCGGAGGGGAAAAAAAATCCCCGCAGTCCAGTAAGCCTCCGCGGCCGGCGGCAAACGGCAGGCAGCGGCGGACGGAGGAACGCTTGTGGGGACCTGAACATCTGACCGAACAGAGCTGGAGAGGACGGAGCACACAACAACGGGAGAAGAGGCTGTGGGCAGATCAGAAGCAGTCGACCCGGCGCGGCCCCGCGCTGCCAGCACCCACAGATCACAAACAAGGTCCGGAGCCCAAACCTCAGTCCGAGGTAAGCGCGGACCCGGACTAGTGAGAATCACTGGCTTTGGGCGGCCTCAGAAGCACCAACCCGCAGGGGTTTGTACTATAAACGCAGTGTGCGCCCCTCCCCTAGAAAAGATCCCGGAATCCCAGATCAGAAACAGGACTAACAGCCGTCGCAGGCAGTGATGTCAGCAGGAGCCATTCACTTTTCCTGCGCACCAGAGACAGTCAAAGGTGGCAGTACCATGGGGAAACGTGGTAACAAATCTCATACAAAAAGATCTGATTCCCCAGGGGAGGGTGCAAGGGGTGCTGAAATTGCAGAACCCAAAGAAAAGGACAAAAATGATGGTAACCTCTGGGCCCAGATAGTCAGTGAATTAAAACAGGAATTAAACGTGGAGTTAAACCAGGAAGCAAAGAAGGAAATAAATCAGACAGCGCAAGAACTGCAAGAACACTTAGCTAAGCACAAAGCAAGCCTTGAAAAGGAATTAGAGGAGACCAAAGAAGAATTGGGGAAGCACAGGCACAAATCTCCTACAAAAAGACCTGAAACCCCAGGAGATGAAGTCAGGGTAAATAAAGATGAATATGGCAAGAATGATGGCAACTTCTGGGCCCAGAAATTCAGTGAATTAAAATGGGAATTAAATCAGGAAATTAAACAGACAGCAGAAGAGCTACACCAATACATAGATAAGCAAAAAGCAAGCCTTGAAAAGCAACTAGAGGAGACCAGGAAAGAAATATACCAGAAGATAATGAAGACAAAAGAAGAAAATAGACAAGAACACAGCAGAGATATAGAAAAATTGAATGCAGATATTCAGGAAATGAAAAACACACAGGTAATAATAAGCAACCACTTTAAACAACTTCAGAATAGTATGTCAGACCTAGAAAATAAAGTGACTAAGCTGCAACATACAGGCCATGAAGAATACAAAGTAAATAAAGAAAGCGAGTCATTACAAGGACTGATAGATGATTCAAGGAGAAATAACCTCAGAATTATGGGAATCGAGGAGAAGACTGAGGACAAAACAAAAGGCTTAAAGGACATGTTTAATGAAATAATGGAAGAAAATTTCCCAAATCTAAGAAGAGAAATGAACATGGAACTTTTGCAGGCATATAGAACACCAAACAACTTTGA